>PVJA010046517.1:0-15076 GCA_004027025.1 Myocastor coypus
TGGTCTCGAACTCACACCGATCCTCCTGCCTCAGCCTCCCAAGTGCTGGGATTACAGGCGTGCACCACCACGCCCAGCTCCCAATGGAAATCTTTAAGCTGGCTATACTAAGTATATCAGAGCCTTCATCTTTTGACAATACAGCTACCTAGTTTATTTCACCTTTCATCTACTTTATAGTGCTTGCACTTCAATATCAAATAGATTTTTGTACAAAGGCAGACAAGTTGAATGATAAATTTAGAATAGACAATTTTGGGAATGGAGTTACTTAACAAAATAGATGTGGCAATTCTCCTAATCAGAGTCAGAGAAAGATCAGTGAACACTGAGTCGAAAGCTATGGCTGTGTTTCAATGTCTGTTACAAACTACCTCTTGGGCCTGACCTCTGTGAACATAGCTCCTTTCCATGTGACATCACTGGCATAGATGCAGGTGGAATGAACAAGGTCATTTCCAAGATTAAACTTAAAAGCACATGAAATACGAAGTCTTTTATTCTGGGTCTTCCATAATCTGACACTCTTGTGGCTTTACTCTTGCCTTGCGACCTGTTCTAACTCCATTTCTTCATAGGTTTCTCTTTTTTTCACATTCTCTAAGCAGCGGGCTCAGTCTTGGACTTCTACTTTCCATCTCTGTTCTCTTGGGAATTTTGTCACATGGCTTTTGATCTATTCTACAGGAAAACAATTTCTACATTCAAATTCCCAGCCCAGAACTACTCCAAGTTCCAGACTTCCACTTCCCTACTACTTATCACCTTAATATGGGTGAGAGAAACTCCCTACCTACTAGATATCTAGTACAAGATTCTGCTTTCTAAAATTGAAGAATAAATTTTGGGAATAATAGAGGCGAAGGGCAGAATATATTTATTGGAGGAAAGAAAGCTTCTATCTGAGAGAGAGAGAGAGAGATAGGAGGGGTTCCAAATGAGATGCCAAGGACCCTGTCTTTTCTAGGGATTTTACAGAGCAACACCATAGGGTGAGACAGGTCTAAGGTGGTAGAAAAATAAGAAATCAAAAGGTAGGACAAAACTATGGCAAACCAATAACATTACAAGTATAATTGCTCAGGAAAAATTTGTTAAATCAGGATCAAATGGGGAAGCAAGTTATAGTAGCAAAAAAAAAAAAAAAAAAAAAAAAAAAGCTGTGCCAGCCCCACCCCCAGGGACCACTGAGATGGCAACTGAGATTGGGTGTGGTGACACATGCCTGTAATCCTACCTCTTGGGAGGCTGTAAACAGGTGGATCATTATGAGTCTGATCTAGCAGTGAGAATCTGAATACCCTTTAGACCCTTCCCTAAAACACACACACACACACACACACACACACAAAATAGTTACAGTAGCAAGTGCATTGGGATATGCATACAGAATGGGGGCTTTTCTCATAGGGGTTTGGGTTAATGGCTCCTTCTGGCTCTCTCAAGGTGACTGATGTCTACTTAGACTATCAACCCCTGATGTTTATCCTTAAAAAGTGTATGGGTGCATTTGTTTCATCTTTTATCTTGAGGTCTGGCTCACAGGGGAGGTTCCTGTTTCTACCACAACTGCAAGGTATCTTATCTTCTGTGCTGGCTCCTTCAAGGGCCTAACCCTGTCTGACTGCCTATAATATTTTACCTAATTTAGTTGCCTATAACAATCTCAGTTTGGGAGACAAGTAAGCCCTTCCACTGTGCATTCTAAAGATGTCTTCCTAGTTTTTCCAGGCTTAGTTTATGGTAATTCCATCCTTCCAGTGGATTGGATTGAAAATCATGGAGTCCTTCATGACTCATCACTTTCACACCTCTTGTCCATCCATCACATCAGCCAATTTTTTGAATTCTATCTCCAACAAGTAATCCTGAATCAGTTGGTTTCCTGACACCAACTGCTGCTACCTCTCCAGAGCAAGCTGACAATAAATCTTGTCATTATTCTCACTAAAGCTTCCTGTGTGATATTTTTAAAGTAGACAGTTTAGTCCTATACACTCCGCATGTGTTAACTCAATACCTATTCACTCAATTTTCTGGGGGACTGATCTGTGCATGTGGCCTCAGTTTGTGCTATGCTCAGAGAAAAGGCTACTTTTCAAAAGAAACTTCCGTTCAGAAAGGGAGTGCCTCATCACATGTGACTACAGTGAGTGAACATGATCTCAAGCACACAAAATCCTTTATAATTTAAGAAATCCACTTTTGAGATGCACCAAATCTACGGTTGTTACCCAAGTTATTAAAGTATTACAAAATTCAAAAAAAAAATAATTTTCTGGGGGATTCTGAGGTAGGTACTGGTACCCATTTCACAGTTTAGAACTCAGCCTCCAAAGCTTGCATTTTCACTGAATTACCTCATCAGTAACCTTTCTTCTGGGACATATTCTAGATACTGGCTGGCATCCCCATCATATGGAGAGAACGTTAATTTATGTAATTAATTCCTTATTGACTCCTCTGGTCATTCCAGAGGCTAAAAATTAAGGTAAGGAATTCATTTATTCAACAGAAATTATTAAGGGGCAATATACCAAGTATCAGAACATAGCAGTGAATAACTGAAATGTGGATACAAAGCTCTACCCTCATGGAACTTATACTCCTTCATAAGTAGTTTTTATAATTGCAGTGTCATCAGAGGCTCAGCTTGCCTAATGACTAGTTGTTTTTCTCTCCTAAGGCAACCAGGCTCAACTTCATTCATTAATTCATGGGCACATCTCTTGAGCAAAGCACTTGGCTAACTTCTGGGGGAGAAACAAAAATGTGATGTGGACTTTGCTCTAGAGAGGTTGTACATTAACAAGTATCCAGGTATCACTAGGCATCAGTACTTGTCAAACGTGTTTCGGGGTTTGTCTTGGGTCCATTTCATTTGCATACCTCTCATTAAGCATCTAAGCTCCCTGAGGGGAAAGAACATTCATGTGGTTTCCATTTGCTTTTCCCACAATGCCTAGCAGTCTTTTGAAGACAGTGGTTTTACAGTTTGTATTCTTTACTGAGTACCAAGTTTTAGAAAGATTCCTCGAAAACTATTCAACCACAAATTTTACCCTCCATTTTTATGCTCTTAAAGCCATATTTCAAAAAAAAAAAAAAAAAAGAAAAGAAAATACGAGCCGGGCGTGGTGGCGCACGCCTGTAATCCCAGCACTCGGGAGGCTGAGGCAGGAGGATCAGTGCGAGTTCGAGACCAGCCTGGGCTACAAAACTGAACTCAAGGCCAGCCTCAACTGCATAACGAGACCCTGTCTCAAAAAGACAAAAAAAAAAAAAAAAAAAGCCATATTTAACGCATTAACAGAAGAAGAAAAGACCAAAGAACACAAGAAAACTAAGACTGTAACTACAACTATGTGAACTTCATTTTATCATTATGAATATCTTAATTGGCCCTTTTATGATGAGTTTTAATCATTCAGTCAGGGGGAATCTATAGAATGTTCACTTTAAAACACCAATCTCCCCCATCACACACACACACACACACACACACTCACACTCACACACACACACCTTTTCCATAACTTCCTATTACTCTTAGGAAAAGTAGATAACCTCTTAGGGTCTGCAATGCACAAGGCCCAAGTGGCCTGGACCTGCAGTGTCCCATGCATCATCTTGCTTTCTTTTTTTTTTATTTATTATTTTTATTCTTGTTTCAGAACCTTTGTTTATTCACTCATTTTTATGGCCAGCTCAGCCTGCCCCGAGGGCAGGGCTGGGAAGCATGTGGTGCCAGGGATTGAACCGTGGTCCCTGAAGCCGCCCAAGCTTCCCCAAGCAGGGGCTTTAGACGACTGAGCCATCCCGCCGGGCCCTCATCTTGCTTTCTGAACTCCAACACAGGCTCTGCTTGTGATTTTCCAAACAGGTCTGTTCCATTCTGCCACAGAGCTTTTCACGTGCAGTTCCTTCTTCCTAGACAGCAGCTTTTCTCTACCCTTCAGGCTCAACTCCATCATCATTTCCTTAGACAGCCTTCTCTGCCCTGGTCCCCAGACTCTCCCCAGCAACCTGTCTTCCCATAGCATCAGTACCTCGCCTTTGGTCCCTATACACCTCCTCATTCATCCCAGTTGTGATTTCAATGTATAGGTGAAACTATGCCACTAATATGTCTCTCCTCCACTAGCCTCTATACTTTGTGCTTGCAAAAACTTTTTGTTGTTGTTGTTTTGTTTTGTTTTTCTGACCATTATACTTCCAAAGCCAAGCACAGTGCTTAAATTTGAAAAAGGAAAAGAAAAGAGAGAAATGCTCAGTCATTCAACATGTCATGAACACCTTCGAAGTACTCAACACTTTTCTTTATGCTCCAAATGTGGCAGTGAACAAGCCAAAGTCCCTGCCTTCCTGGAGGTTATATCTAGCTTTAGAGAAGAGATGATATACAAACAAGGTGTCTTGAGGGAATTACAAGTGTCATGGAGAAAATTCATCAGTAGATGATAAGTTGTGACCACAGGAAAGGTTCACTGGTGTCTCAGACAATGGCCAGGAAAAGCATCTGTTAGGAGGTGACACAGAAGCAGGCCCCCAAGTGCATTGAAGGGACACTAGATTTTCCATCCAAAACCAGATATGGCTCCAGATATACACCACAGCAACACAAACTACAGCCTGAGTTCCTGGCTACCATGGACCTAGAAAATGACTCTTCCTTACCTCCTGAATCTCTTTTCCAGAAATACTCTTTTTGAGAAATTAATACAGCTTAGAGCTTAATAAATGGTTTTTTAATGATGAGCTTTCCCAGGAATCCACACCCACCCAGCTGAGACGGTCTTGGCTTCAAGACTACCCGTCACACCCAGGTCCTGTCCTTTGACTCTTCTATTCTAGGAGGTCCACAGTTGAATTTCCATTTGGACAAAATCCATTCATCAGGAAAAGCTCATTTCCTCCTCCCTTTGACTCACACTCCAGCTGGAACCTTCCTACACAATTTCCTTGGCATGCTCCTCTTCTGCACTCCCTCCAGTCTGGTTGTGCTTGCAGTGAGTTCCACCCAATTAAGAGTGACCTGCAGTGACAGTGGGCGGAGTCCTGCCCAGCAGCATTCCGGCTCCCTTGGGCACCTACTCAAGCAGACCTTGCCTAAGCAGCCAGTGGTTGCTCCCTTGGCACAGGCGCTCGTGCTAACTCTGGCCCATTCTTGATGCACTAGCCTCTGTCTTCCTTTAATGGATTTAGAAACAGTTCATTGGCTAGCTTTATTTTTGTCCCATCCTCATCAAATTCTAAGAAATTAAAGTGTTTTTCTCTTCTCTCCTTTTTCTCTTTTCCTTCCCTCTGCATTTCCCCTTCTCTTCACTGCCTCCTATTGATCTGAGTGTCCTAAGACTGCAGAACCAAACCTACAAGGTACCAGTCCCAACTCTCCTCTCTACATCAAAAATGGGAGCAATGTTAGTACCTTATTCATTGGATAATAGGGAGGTCAAAGAATATACCAAAGTACTTAAAAGAGTCATTGCTTACAGCAGGCCTTCACATGAATTTATTGAATGAATGAAATGTAGATCTTTCTGTTGTCCTTGGGATCTGAGAGCCGTTTGTGCCCTTTCTTAGATAGTAAGTGGACATATCCTCTGATGACTTTATCTAAAGAGATAAATTATCCTTTGACTGAAAAGTCTCCTTCCAAGCTTCAAATCCTATCAATCAGCATCTATATTTAAAAGGCCACATGTAAAAGAAGAGAAATTATAGTAGATATTATGAAATTTTTGGAGTTTATTGGATTAGGGCTAAGGATATAATCAGTGGAAGAATAATTAATTGCCTAACACACACAAGGCCCTGAGTTCAATCCCTAGCACTACCAAGAACAAAAGGAGCTTGCCAGATTAACTACAAAGTATACTGGAAAAGGAAGGAGATCTCAGCTTGTTGAGAAGGCCAAAGAGGGGACATTGAGAAGGGAAGACATTATGTGGACACTGGGGTCATAAGGGAAAGAGGAAACTTGGATGGAGGACATGGAGAGATGAAAAGGGTCTAGAGTGGGGAGACACAAGGGCACAATTCATCTAAGTTGGAGCAAAAGCCATGCCTAAAACAACTGGGAAAGGATTTAAAAGGTGACAAGAAAAAAGTCACAAAATTCTTTAGCCTGGGGAAAACATTACACATGAGTCTATCACCTAGGTTATCCTAGGTGCCATAAAGATAATAACTAGCCCCAATTATTTTTCTGCTCATCCCAAGTCTTACAAAATAAGACTGGCTAGTGAAATAGCTCAGCGATCTAAGCACCTGCTTGACAAACACAAGGACCTAGGTTTGATCCCTGGTACAACATGCCGTGCTGCTTTGCCAACTACCAAAACTGGACATGGGAGCATGCCAGTAATCACAGCACTGGGGAGGCTAAGACAGGAGGAACTGCATAGAGAAACCCTGTACCAAAGAAAGAAAGAAAGAAAGAAAGAAAGAAAGAAAGAAAGAAAGAAAGAAAGAAAGAAAGAAAGAAAGAAAGGAAGGAAGGAAGGAAGGAAGGTGACCAACCACAAACCAACATCCTGTGCTATTGTAACATCTTGTTGACCAATGTGATTATAATATCCAGTAATTGTCATATCCAATTGTAATGCCCAGTCCTGCTGTAACCTCTTTCCCAGTGAATAATTTCAGTACTTTTTCTTTTCTTTTCAGAACAGAGGATCTAACTCAAGACTTTACACTTGCCAGGCAGGCACTTGTGCCCCTAAGCTATCTCACCGGTCCCCTCAGTACTTATTTTGGCCAACTAGAATTTGTGTTTTCTCCTTGGTTGACCATCTTTATTTTGACACAAATAAACTTTGTTCTCATGCCTGGTGTGCCTCGAGTTATCTTTGGAGTTGATAGTCTTGGACAGCATGAAGGTCTCTCTAGTCATCTAATGCTAACACCTTAGCTGAAGGCTGACAGGACTGGATATTACAATTGGATTATGACATCTCGTGATTCCAAGTCTCCCAGGTCATTAGATGAGATTTCAATTTATTTGAGGTATTTTCTAACTTGTCCCCATGAAAATTAGGAGTAGAGTCTCTGTAGGAGTAGATCTCTATAGATGGATACTACACAGGGATGCAGGATGTATACTTCTATCTGCTTTTCTGTGCAGAAGGTCTCAGGCTCAGGATGAAGGCAGTGCTGCTTACCAGGAAGAGACTAAAGGATTTTGGTGCTCATTTACTATGAGTACTTTCTGTGCTGCAGGTGCACTTTGCTTTGTGACTTGGATCTATCTTTGACTGTGACCAAACCTCTTTAGTCTGACTCTAATGAAAACTAGAAGAGAGCTCATGTTGCTTTGAAGAAAAAGTGCATTTCTCTGTCAGCCCAAAAGGATATTCTAAACAAGCAGAGTTTTGGTGGAAATGGCAGGGCATTGGTGTGCTACATGCAGTGGTCTTAGGGACTAAAACCATCGATAGAATATGTTTAATACATTTTAAGCTCATCGAAGAGGTGCATACAGAGAGACTGATTAGCTGGCACCTCGAGCAACCCACTTACTGTAAAGTAATTTGGTTTACGAAACAGGTAAAGGAGCAAAATCAACTCAAGGGTGATTTGAGGAATGCTTATCTTGAGGAATAAAACTCACGCACTTACTTGATCTGACATACAACACTGGCTTCATCTTATCTCAAGACTCTAAATTATGGGAAATTATGCTTCAAAGCCTGAGCCTTCTTTGAAGAGACAATTTTTCTTAAAAACTCCAGATGTATCTATATATAACATTTATGACATTTCATCTTGCCAATACTGAGGAAAAGGTCCTAATTTAAGAATGATCTTAAACTTGAGTGGCCAAAGTGAAGACTTTTTGAAATTCTAAAATCGGTATATTTGTACATTCAAGTGGAAAACCTCAGTTTTAAAACCAAACAAAAGAAAGAGACATTTGTTTTCAAAGATATTTAATACTTTCTCATTTTAGTTTAGATAAAATATTATCTCCCTGAAGACAGTAAATCAGAAATTAATAGAAGCTGGGCAGTGGTGGCACACGCCTGTAATCCCAGCACTTGGAAGACTGAGGCAGGAGGATCGATGTGAGTTCGAGACCAGCGTGGACTGCAAAAGTAAGCTCAAGGCCAGCCTGAACTGCATAGGGAGACCCTGTCTCAAAAAGACAAAAAAAGAAATTAATAGAAAGTTTCTAAATGAGGGGCCTGGCGGGATGGCTCAGTGGTCTAAAGCGCCTGCTTGGGAAAGCTTGGGCAGCTTCAGGGACCGCGGTTCGATCCCTGGCACCACATGCTGCACCAGCCCTGCCCTTGGGGCGGGTTGAGCTGGCCATAAAAATAAGTGAAAAAACAAATAAAGGTTCTGAAACAATAAATAAATAAATAAATAAATAAATAAATAAATAAATAAGAAAGTTTCTAAATGAAAAGTTCTGAAAGCTTCTACTACCACTTCTCCCACCACTGCTGCTGCTACACCTCCCTGGTGGTGTAGTAGTTAGGACTGGTGCTTTGACCATCATGGCCCGGAGTTCTTTCCCTATTAGAAAATCATTTTCACTTAGAGTGACTCATATAGGATGTGTGGCTTCCCTCTTATACACTCCTTTTAGTATATTTGTTGGCTTTGTTTGTGATTTTTTTGTTTTCTGGTACCAGGGATTAAACCAAGGGCTTTCAGATTCAACTATGTCCTGGACCCTGTTATTTTTTTAAGACAGGATCTTGGTAAAATGCTGAGTTGCCCAGGTTGGCCTTGAATTTGCAATTCTCTCATAGGGTACTTCAGTGATTCCTACCTCTCCTTACTAGTGCATACCTTAGAAGGAAATGGAATATCGTGAATAGAAAACACCTGGGCTCTGATGCCATTGGTCAGTGCTGCTCTTTCTGTTTCAGCCTCACCATTTTAAATTATCTTCCTATACAAAAAAAAAAAAAAAAAGAAAGAAAGAATGTTTTGTTATACAGGTCTTGCTTCAACTTGCCCTTGACCACTCAGCAGGAAAAAAAAAAAAAATGCTTAATTACAATGCATCAAACACAGAGCTAGATTGGTGAGACGAGCTTTAGGAGGCTTAGATTCAATAGCCTCCAACATTACAAGCTTCACTGGTGGCCCACTGCAATTGCAGAACATTTGATTGTATATGTACCTGCTTCCTCTTAGTCGAAAGAGAAGTATATTCTTTTCCTTTTTTTTCTAAGCAACATCAATAGGGAGGTGGGTCATGCCCACACACTGTACTCTGTAGAACGATTGTGAGGACAATATGCAATATGTCAACTTTCAAAGAAAAGAAAGGGGAAAAGAAAAAAATAATAATAATGTTGATTTAGAAGGGTTAATGTTTAATTGTTTGATCAATCTTATATACCTATATATGTATTAATCTAAACTGATCTGATGATGAAAATATGTAATATAACCCATGTTAAATTTAAACAATAAATAAATAAATATATATATATATATATATATATGAAAAAAATTAAATTATCTTCCTCCTGGAAGTACTGAAAATACTGCAATGGTGAGGGTCCATCACCCTATGACTGTCCACAAGTTCCAGCCCATAATGTTTACAGTAGGGGCTCTCCTAGGCTCTCAGGCCCTTCTGTTTGTCCCATTTGCCCTAATACGTCCTCTCAGTGGGAATTTCTAAGAAACTCATAATGTGCACATTCCCATCTCTCAAAAAAGGACATATCTTTAAGACTAGAATAAGCAGAGCAAGTACAATTGTGATAGGAGAGAAAAAATAAAGATACATAGAAAGGAGACCAGGAAACTCATACATTTTTTTTGCCTTGTTTTGTTTTCTTAGACTGGGTCTCCCTATGCAGTTTAGGCTGGCCCTGAACTCCGTGCAACCCAGATTCACAGTGCTCTTCCTGCTTCTTCTTCCCAAATGCTGGGTTTACAAATCTATACCATCACATCTGGCTCCTATAATTTTTAAGTTGTGCTTTTAAGAAAAACTGTTCTTTAGCCCACAAAAATTTCTTGAGATCACAGTGCATTTTTTTTCTTCTAAGAAACTCAGTGCAAAAAAAGAGTTGAATTGCAGGACATGGTGACACACGCTTGTAATCCCAGCACTTGGGAGGCTGAGACAGGAGGATCAGTGCGAGTTCGAGACCAGCCTGGGCTGCAAAAGTGAACTCAAGGCCAGTCTGAACTGCATAGCAAGACCCTGTCTCAAAAAGACAAAAAAAAAAAAAGAGTTGAAATCCCAATGACTTCCCACTGAAGTCCCAGTGTTCTCTTTAAAGGGCCTACTTGGACCCTGTCCAGCAATAGGACAATTAAAATAACTATAGCAGTGAAATTTAGACTACTGTGGTGGTTGATGGATTCTTAAATCACTCTCTTACAAGATTTTCATTCTAAATGACTGAGATATATACTAAAATTTTAAAAAGCTTTCAAAAGCAATAAACTGCACTAGTTAGCTTTCCCATTGCTGTACATAATAGCCAACACTCACAATTTAAAGGAGGAACTGTTTAATTTGGCTGATGGTTTTGGGAGATTCAGTCCTTAATTGGAAGCCCCCAAGGCAAAAGCAGCATGGCAGATGGGTGTGGTAGAATAAAGCAGAGGGTAAATATTCTCATTCTAGAAGGGAGAAATGGAAGAATCAAAAAGAATAGGACCAACACAAGCCCAAAGTCAATGGGGGTAAACATTAAGTCCTATACCTATATTTGGACACAGAGTGGTAAGATGATATGAGTTTGAAAGGGTTTGGGCAGCCTTATCACTATGGCTTTGTGGATTGAAAACCAGAAAGCCTGTCTCTTAGGCTAGCTCCACTGGAGATCTGCAGCTTTCCTCAGCAAATATTCCATGTCCCTGGCCTTTCTGACTTTCTGAGATCTCCACTGCACCTTTGGTTGCATTTCCATAGCTTACTTAGTGTCCTCTCAGAGACACACTACTTGGGCTCCCAGGCCTTCCTTTGAAGTATGAGTGAAAGTCTCTCTAGCCCAACAACTCTTGAATTCTGCCTGCTAGTAAAACCAGCATCTTATGGATGATGCCAAGCTCTCATGCCAGACTGAGCTTGGACCATGGCTACAGTAGCTTTTGAATATCTAAATGGTTAACCACAGTGAAAAGAATCTGGAGACTCAATTCCCTGAGAGGCCTTTCTTAATCACTGATCCCAGGGGCTCTCTTTTGAAATGGAAAGTTTCTACTTTTGCGGCCTTATGCCTATAATGGGTGGGGTCTTGCTGATTTCTGAGATTCCCTCAAGTCATCTTTCTGTCTTTGCACAAAACACTCAGCTCCTTCTTTTCTTTTTTTTTTTTTTTTTTTTTGTACTCAGCTCCTTCTTAATGGCACTAATTTCTTTATCATTTTTTGCCCCAATTATACATGGTCCTTTCTGGACCAGAATTTAAGTTTTTCAAGTTATTCTTTTCTGCTTTTTGGCTCTCTTACTATAACTCTGGCTAAAAGCCAGCAATACTCGCGCACAGCTGGAATGTTTGACAGTCTCGAAATGTCCTCTGCCAAGTTAATTAGTCTACCACCCTTAATCTCAGGCTTCTACAAAATCTCAGGATGTGAACAAAATATCGACAAATTTTCTGCCATACTGAAACACACACACTCTTTAGCTCAGCTGTGGAGGAGCCCTTGTTCCCAACTGAAACCTCCTGAGATTAATCTTTACTGTTCACATTCCTGGCAGCACTCTGGTCTTCTGAGCTTTAACTACAATCACCCATCAGGCTCTGTTGATTTCACTCGGTGGTTTCTCTGGCCCTCATCTCCCAAGCCTTCCAAACTATTTTTGAATACCAGTTGCTAAGGCTAAGTCACATGGTCAGGTACAATCACAGCAATGGCTTCACTTTTCTGTTTCCAGTCTTCTATACCATTCAGTTTTCTCATTGCTAGACACAGTAAGCCATCCTACAACTTGAAGGAGAAAAGGCTTAATTTGGCCCATTATTTCAAGGGAATCAGTTTCTCCAAGGCAGAAACATCCTGCCTGGTTCAAGGGAATGGGAGAGCAAAGCTACTCAGATCATGTGGGCCAGGAAGTAGAGCAGGGGACAGAATACAGAGGGACAGCAAGAGACCATGTGTTCTTGGGACCAATGCCAAGACCACACCTCAGCAACCCAAGCAAACACACCTAGAAATCTGTTTTACTGATCTCCTAGGCCTATCTTAATGCAAAGAAACTGAACTATCAGGAGGAACTGTCACAGAGGGTATCCCGAACACATTCTGCAATCAGATAGAATATTTTTATCCTGTTCCTTAAAGAGCTCAGCCCTAAAATTAGTCATCTACTAATACAAGAAGCAACTATGCTTAGAAAGTCTTATGTCTTTTTGCTTTTGTTTTTCATTTTTTGCAACAGAGGTATTACTACACTTCCCAGGATGGTCTCAAATTTGTGATTTCAAGTGATCTTCCCAGCGCAGCATTCCAACTAGCTGGTATTGCAGGTGTGTGGCAGGGAATTCTCTCAGTGCAACTTTCTCACACTTTAGCTGAATATTTTTAAATTTTCTTTAAAAGAAACTTGCATTATAAAGGAAATTTCCACTTGCACAGACAACTCTTTCTAAACATGCAATTATTACAATTTGAAAAGATATGAATTTAAATCAGCATAATAAGCTTCAACTTTGACTATTGTACTTCAGGTGGCCCTTTACCTAACCCTTTCTGGTTGTAGTAAATAGTGATGTGTAGATCTAAGTCCTATTTCTTAAAAATGCAAATTTTAAACATTATTTCACTGGAGTAGACCTCTAAAAATGTAAATTTAGAGCTGCTTCACTATGGAGATTGCTTTCAGCAATAAAACAAGTAATCAAAAGATGGCTACGCAATGGAAGAAAAACTACTTAAAAGCCAGGAAATGATGCAAATAAAAGCTCTAAGTTCATTGTTTCTGTCTACATTTTCTATATGTATATGTGTGTGTCAATGTATGTGTATCTATATGAATGTTTATGCCTACACATGTGTTTATATACTGTCTGCATAGTACCAAATTGACTTAGAAAAAAATTAACACTCATAAACTAAATTAAATAAACCTAAATGGTTTTTGAAGCTTATGTGACTTGGGAAAATTTTAAAGTGATATTATCCTAAAGTACTATATTTTTCATTAGCTGTCTAGGTCATTTCTAAATAATGCAGAGTAGTAAAACACAAATTATTGAACATATACTTAATGCTTATATGCTGTAACATTTTGATTTGTATGATTTTTTTTCAAAGAAGACAAGCCAGGCACAGTGATACACACTTATAGCCCAACTAATCAGGAACCTGTAGCAGGAGGACTATAGTTTAAGCTCAACTTGGGCAATTTAGTGAGATCCTGTCTCAAAATAAAAAGAATAAAGACTTGGGGATGTAGCCCAGCATTCCCTGGTTTCATCTCTCATTGCTACACACACACACACACACACACACACACACACACACACACACACAGAGTGATTCTTTTATTTTTTGGTATCCTGCTTAGGAGCAAAGGTTCTATATTTCACGAAGACAATTCTTTTTTTGTTTTTTAAACTTTTGTTTGTTTATTTATTTATTTTTATGGCCGGCTCAGCCTGCCTTGAGGGGAGGGCTGGCGCAGCATGTGGTGCTAGGGATCAAACCGCGGTCCCTACAGCCACCTGCAGGTGCTTTAGACCACTGAGCCATCCTGCCGGGCCCCTCATGAAGACAATTCTTTGTGCTGTTTTTATTAAGTCTGCATTACTTTAAAAAGCAAATTTTCTCAATCTTGAAAGAACTAAGATTTTGTTAAAACTGGGGCTTGGGAGATAGCTTGGTGGCATAAGCCCTGTCAGGCAAGCACAAAGTTCTGAGTCCAATCCCTGGTACCACAAGCCATGCTGACACCAGAACCCTGACGTGCCATGCCAGCTCTAGAACCAGGTATAGTGGCACACACCTATAATTCCCAGCAGTAAGGAGGCTGAGACAGGAAGATCATTGTGAGTCCAAACTGTAGTAAGACCCTGTATCAAAAAACTAAAATAAAATATTTTTGCTAAAACTACATAATGTTCTATATTTGTTTTTATCTTTTTATTGTCACTTTAACAGGTGCCCCAAAATATGCTAAATTCATTCTTAAATATCTTGATGTGTTTTATAGAATTCCAAAGTCATATTCTAAAATTTGATTTTTCATCTAGAACTAACTGTGGGATTTCCAGAGGCCTGTAAAAACTCAAAAGGTATATGTTACACTTGTATCTGCACAAAAATGTTATTAATATGTGTTTGAAAGTCATATGAGATTTCTAGACATTGGATATGTCTTAGTATACACATTATGTCATAATTCTAATGATATAATCATTATATGCCAGAGAAATCAAACCAAATTTCTCTGTAAATTTTGAACTGTTATCTCAGTATCAACCATCACTATTTTAAGTCTTATCCCCAGTTAAAATGCTTTATTTTTCCTTATTTCTGGAAACTTTTTGCTAGCTACTATAATATTTAAGTGTTGTGTCTTCAAAACTTTGCTGGGGAGGGTGGAAAGAACTCTGAGACATAGAAGTTTTCATAATTTTGAGATCACACCATTGAACCCCATAGGAATTTTCAGAACTCTAGTGAAGAAACTGATGGGTTTATAATACTCCTACATATGCATGTATGCAAACACCATGATGAACCCCAATATTTTATAAAATTAATGGGCAACAATAAAAGTTTTTTTTAAATGACATTTGGCTAAGCCAAGATCAAGGAGAAAGTTTCAACTGTCATGTATTTGAATTGTTTTCCTGTTAATTACATATTATTTTCTCAAAATTAGAATTTAAAATGTACCTCAAAGTATGTTAAATACTGCCGGGTGTGGTGGTGCACACCTGTAAACCCAGCACTTGGGAGGCTGAGGCAGGAGGATCGGTGCGAGTTCGAGACCAGCCTGGGCTACAAAAGTGAGCTCAAGGCCAGCCTGAGCTGCATAGTGAGACCCTGTCTCAAAAAGACCAAAAAAAAAAAAAAAAAAAAAAAAAAAAAAAAAAAAAAAAAAAAAAAAAAAAAAAAAAAAAAAAAAAAAAAAAAAAAAAAA
>PVJA010046518.1:0-15058 GCA_004027025.1 Myocastor coypus
AAAAAAAAAAAAATGATCTTTGTGGTACCGCTTGTAACAGGAAAATATTAGAAACAATCAGGAAAATGGGTACATGTGTCTAAGCAACAAATCACTGCGTAACCACTAAAATGGTGCTGCTAAATATTTGGTGGTGAGTGTTGGATGTATACTGCTAAGCAAACAAGCTGAACTTTCTACTAAGAACCAATTTACCAGTTTTTCTGGGTACCTGTGTGTATGTGTGTTTGAGACAGAGTCTCCCTATGTATTGCAGGCTGGCCTTGAACTCATGGGGATCCTCCTGCCTCACCCTCTGAGTACTGGGATTACAGGCCACTATGCCTGGCTCATCCAAGCACAATTACTTGGTTTAAATGTGAAAAGAACTGTAAGCAACATGTAAATCATGAGTGTGACTGTGTTCTAATAAAACCTTGTGAGGGCTGCCAGGAGAGCTCAGCAGGCTAAGTGCCTGCTTAGGCAAGGGTAGGGACCAGAGTTTGATTCCAGGCAACATATCTCCTCCACCCTCCTCCAGGCATGAGTCAGCCACAGAGAGCAAGACCAAGTACGATGGCATATGCCTGTAATCCCAGCGCTGGAGAGGCTGAAAACAGGAGGATCATTACAAGTCTGAGTCCAAGCTGTACATGCAACCCTGTATGAAATATATAAAATAATAATAATACCTTATAAACATTGAAATTCAAACTTCATGTAATTTTCATATATCATGAAATTTTCTTTTTCTTTTTCTTTTTTTTTTTTTTTTTGGCCCAACCATTTAAAAATGTAAAAACCTGGGGGCTGGAGAAATAGCTCAGTAGAATAAGCACTTGCCTAGGAAGCACAGAGAACTGAGTTCAATCCCTGGCACTGCAAAAATAAATAAAAAAAATAAAATAAAAAATGTAAAAACCCACAGGAGAGGACTAAATTTAGACCCATCTCTCATTGTGGAACATGCTAAAATCAAAATGGATCTAATAATTAAGTATTACAACAGACACACTTAACCTGCTAGAAGATAAAATAGATGAAATGCCTTTTCTTTTTTGTGGTACCAGGGATTGAGCTCAGGACCTTGTGCTTGCAGGGCAGGCACTTATTCTACTGAGCTATCTCCCCAGCCCAAGTAAAACTGTTGAAGACAAGGGCACGGTAAGGTCTCTCTGAATAGAACCTCAACTGCACAGGAAAATAGTACCAAGAATCAAAAAATGGGATCATATCAAATTTAAAACATGTGCACAGCAAAAGAAATAGGAATGCCAGGTGAGAACTTGTAGTCCCAGTGCTCAGCAGGAGGAGCATTGTGTTAAAGACCAGCTAGAGCTACAGAGTGAATTCAAGGCCAGTCTGAACTGCAGCGTTAAGACCTTGTTGCAAAAAAAAAAAAAAAAGAAAGAAAGAAAAGAGAGAAAGAAAAGAAACAATAAAGAGAATAAAAACCTACAGAATGAGAAAGTAAAATGAATAGATGCTTCACAGAAGTACAAATGGCCATTAAACACATTAAGAAATACCCAACATCTTTGGCCATTAGATAAATGCAAGTGAAAACAACACTGAGAGCTTGGCATAGTGATATACACCTGTGAATTCAACACTTAGGAGTCTGAAGCAGTAAAATTGTTGTAAATTCAAGACCAGCCTGGGCTACCCAGAGAGTTCAAGGACAGCATGAACTACATAATGAGACCTGTTTCAAACTAAACACTGAGATTCCATCGTATCCCAGAAAGAAAGAAATAACAAAGGCTATAGGAAGAGCATGCTTCTACTTTGTTGGGGTGAATGTAAATGAGCATAACCATTATAAAAATCAGTGTGGATGGAGATGTTTCAAAAACTGACCAGGAGGGTTGGGCATGGTGGTGCATGCCTGTAATCCCAGCACTTGGTAGGCTGAGGCAGGAGGATCGATGTGAGTTTGAGACCAGCTTGAGCTATAAAAGTAAGCTCAAGGGCAGCCTGAACTGCATAGTGAGACCCTATCTCAAAAAGACACACACACACACACACACACACACATAACTGACCAGGAGGGCCGGTGGTATAGCTCAGCAGACTAAGTGCTTGCTTAGGGAAGCAAAGAGGCCAGGGTTTGATTCCTGGCCCTACCTGCCACACCGGCTGCTCTTGGGCATGCTGAGCTGGCTAGAGTCCAGGCATGGTGGCACACACCTGTAATCCTAGCACTTGGGAGGCAGGAAACAGGAGGATCACTATGAGTCAAAGCTGCATAGTGAGATCCTGCACACACACACACACACACACACACACACACACACAACTGACCAAGGTGGCGTTGCATGTCTGTAATACCAGCACTCAGGGGGCTGAGGCAGGAAGCCAGCCTGGGCTACATAGTGAGTTTAAAGCCAGTTTAATGCCAGCCAGGTGAGACTGTCTCAAAAAACGAAAACAGAAAATTAAAAAAAATACTTAAAACTAGGTTGAGATAGCTGAGATAGCTCAGCAGTCTAAGTGCCTAACTGGCAAGTGTAAGGACCTTGGTTTGTTCCCTGGTACTGCATTCCCTGCCAACCTGAGAACCCGAGTGTGCCATGCAGGCCACCAAAACTGGGTATTGTGGTACATGCCTGTAATCTCAGCACTGGGGAGCCTGAGACTGGAGAATTACTACAAGTTCAAGCTGAGTAGTGAGATCCTGTACCAAATAAATAAAGATTTTTTTAAAAATTTAAAACCCTTGGGCCTGGCGGGATGGCTCAGCAGTCTAAAGCCCCTGCTTGGGAAAGTTTGGGCTGCTTCAGGGACTACGGTTCGATCCCCGGGCCCACATGCTGTGCCAGTCCTGCCCTCGGGGCGGGCTGAGCTGGCCATAAAAATGAGTGAATAAACAAAGGTTCTGAAACAAGAAAAAATAAATAAAATAAAATTTTAAAAAATTTAAAAACCCTTAAAACTAAATTCTACTTGTAGTGGTTGATACATTGTATCAACTTGAGCCAGGCATGGTGGTGCACACCTGTAATCCCAGCACTGGGGAGGCTGAGGCAGGATCAGTTCTAGTTTGAGTCTGAAACCAGCCTGGGCTACAAAAGTGAGCTCAAGGCCAGCCTGAAGAAAAAAAAACACATTGTGTCAACTTGACTGAATGACTCAGTGACCAAGTTCCCTGTTGGTGGGAACCCTACTCTGGGGTACAATTGGTTCTTCCCTGGAGCATGACCAGGATTGGTTCCACCCTAGGACACAATGGGCCCACGTTAGAATGACTGAGCACAAAGAGACTTTTTAAAGGGCTGAGGAAGGAGTCAAGACTTCACTTTGCTGGAGAAGCTTCAGTCTTCGCATTCAGCTTGGACTTCATCATCTGGCTTGCAGCGCAGACTCTTCAGCCTCCAGCTTGGATCTTTCACCATCTGTTGCAGACTCTTCAGCATCCATTACAGACACTTCAGTCTTCCATCACAGACCCATCAGCCAACAGAGACTGCAGCACAGAGTGCTGCAGAGCCAATCTTATAATTCCTTATAGATTGTATATTTTGTGTTAATATCCATTCCTTATATCTGTTCTGTTCCTCTAAGTAAAACTCTGACTGTTATGGTGTATGTCTAGTTGTCCCCCCAAAGCCTCATGCAATCATGGCGCATGACTTCTATAGATTGAGACTTGATTCATGATCCCTGGGATTGTGTTTTAGTAGTGATGGGATTATCAGTCTGAGTAAGGCTGAGACTATGGGTGTGGCCTAGGGCGGATATCCTAAGGCAGAGAGCCTGAATGTAATATAAAAAGCGACAGAGAGACAGACTAGAGCTGTAGCTGTTGCTCTCTGCTGCCCTGTTTGGTTGGCTACCTCTGCCACCATTTGGTTGCTGTTCCATCGCCATGAACTGGATGCTCTGTGCTCTGTTTCACTCAGCCTTGGGCCAGCTGAATATGGACTGAAACCTCCACAAACTGTGAGCTAAATAAACCTTTCCTTCCTTCATTTTGAGTGTCGGGTATTTGTCCCAGCAATGAGTAAAAAGTAACTAAGACACTGACCAATACACTACTTGATGCAGCTATTCTTCCAGATACTTTCCCTAAAGACCTAAAGCCATCACATTACCATGATACATGCATACTCATGCTTATAACAGCATAATTCACAACAGCTAAATCATGGAAACAGCCTACATATTCATCAACAGGTGAGTGGATAAAGAAAATGTGTAGATGCTGGGTGTGGTGGCGCACACCTGTAATCCCAGCACTTGGGAGGCTGAGGCAGAAGGATTGGTGTGAGTTGGAGACCAGCCGGGGCTAAAAACGTGAGCTCAAGGCCAGCCAGAACTGCATAGTGAGACCCTGTCTCAAAAAGACCAAAAAAAAAAAAAAAAAAAAATGTGTAGAATACTACTTTGCTATAAAGGATAAGCTTGAATCAATTATAGTGAATGAGATCATAATGGCCATAAGAGTAAGTCAAATAAATCAGACACATGCAGTATGGCCACAGGCTGGCTCTCTCCTTCACCTAGCTTCTCCTTTTTTCTTTTCCTGTAACATTTTCCTCTAGGTTTGGCTCAACTCTCTGCCTGTTTAAACCTTTATTCAGTAACATATCTTTATTCAGGCCTTTGAGTACTTTTTCCTGTTCTTGTTTTATGAAACAGCATCTCACTATGTAGTCCAGGCTGGCCTTTAGCTCACTGAATGCTGGGATTTCACCCCTGCGCTATCACATCTGGGTGAACATTGTTTTTTTTTTTGTTTGTTTGTTTTTTGGGTTTTTTTTTTTTTTTTTTTTTTTTTTTTTTTTTTTTTTTTTTTTTTTTTTTTTTTTTTTTTTGGTCTTTTTGAGATAGTGTCTCACTATGCAGTTCAGGCTGGCCTTGAGCTCACTTTTGTAGCTCAGGCTGGTCTCAAACACAGGATCCTCCTGCCTCAGCCTCCCAAGTGCTGGGATTACAGGTGTGCACCACCACACCTGGCCAACATTGTTTTAAATTGCAATTGGTCTGGCCATCTCTTGTACTTTCCAATTTTTGGTTTAACTCCTCTAGGGGTGGTGGTACTGGGGATTGAACCCAGGACCTTACTACATATTAGAGACGCACTTGACCACCAACATACATCCCAAGCCCTTTTTTTATTTTATGACAGTCTACCCACGTTGCTAGACTGTCCTCTTTAGCTTGGGATCTTTTTGCTTCAGCCTCTCAAGTAGCTAAGGTTAAAGGTATGTGCCAGCATATCATTCTTTAATAAATAATTTTAATATATTTATTTGCTATGTCCGTTTCTTCTTGTCCAGTGTCCCTAATAAGCTCCAAGAAGACAGGCTTTTATCTCACTGATGAATTACAAGCTCGAAAAATATTGCCCGGCAAAAGGTAGCAGCTCAAGAAATATTTGCTGAGTATATGAACAAACAGCATAACTACTATTTTAACAATCGGAAACCAAACAGCCATAGCAACCAATCTGAAATCTTTTTTTCTTTTTTTAGAATTTAAAAAAAAAATTTTTTTTTTCTTGTTTCAGAACGTTTGTTTATTTAATTTTATGGCCGGCTCAGCCCGCCCCGAGGGCAGAGCTGGTGCAGCATGTGGTGCTGGGGATTGAACCGCAGTCCCTGAAGCCACCCAAGCTTTCCCAAGCAGGCGCTTTAGACCACTGAGCCATCCCGCTGGGCCCGCAATCTGAAATCTTGAGTATCTACGCCCTGGGACTGACCTTCACAAAGGGAGAGTGCACACTCATTCCTTTAGCTGTACCCACTTCCAGCTTCCAAACCAAGTACTTCAACTCTCCAGGCCTAACCTCAGCTGAGCTCACACAGCTACCACCCAGCCTCGCCTCTCATAGCCACTAGGGGACACTCGAGCGCGGCGGTCTGTCACAGCTCAAACACTAGATGCGCGTGACCCGCGTCGCACCCGGTGGGTGTCACGTGACAGATTTAGTTTTCCTCCAATGGCTGTACATGTAAAGGGCCATTCCATCCAGAACTTGGCCTGAGGCTTTGAAAGTCTGTTTTTCGGTCACCCAAACAGGCTGCCTCCCTTACTCCAGTTCGGTGACCTGTCTCTTAAGAGTCCTCTTTAAAGCAACTTCGAAAGCCCTAGGCCGTTCTCTCAGTCCCGGAAGTGACATCTGCCAGAGGGGCCGGAAGTGGCAGTGGAGGGAGGGAAGATGGCGGAGGTGGTGAGTCCGGTGCCCGGGGCGGGGCGGAGGGAGCCAGGGGAGGTGGGTAGAGCCCGAGGCCCCCCAGTAGCCGACCCTGGCGCCGCGCTGTCTCCCCAGGGGGAGATAATCGAGGGCTGCCGCTTACCTGTACTGCGGCGGAACCAGGACAACGAAGATGAGTGGCGTGAGTGACGTCGGGGGGCGGGGCCACAGATCCTGCGGGCGAGGGGCGGGAGGGAGTCAACCGACCGACTCTGCCGGAGGAGGGGCCTCAATTATTCTGGGCGGGCGGGGCCTATGTACTCCCAGGGAGGGGTGGGGCCCTCAGCAGTGTGGGGATAGACAGGGCGGGGCTGGGAGAAGGGTGGCCTTTCTTGACTTAGGAGGGCTTGGGAGAGAACCTCTAGGTGCTTGCGTCATAGGGTTCTGGTGTGAGGGTGAGACTTAGGTCGGAGGCGGACGGAGTCTCTAGGCCTGTCCACCTAAGCCCCAGCTTGTGTTGCTCCCATAGCCCTGGCGGAGATCCTAAGTGTGAAGGACATCAGTGGCAGGAAGCTTTTCTACGTCCACTACATTGACTGTGAGTTTCAAGCTGGGCTAAAGTGGGGTTACAGAATAGTATTGGGGGAAGCTCCTGGCATTCCTTCCTGAGTTCTTTTTATTGCTGCAGTCAATAAACGTCTGGATGAGTGGGTGACCCACGAGCGGCTGGACTTAAAGAAGATCCAGTTCCCCAAGAAAGAGGCCAAGACCCCCACCAAGAACGGACTTCCTGGTTCCCGGCCTGGGTCTCCAGAGAGAGAGGTGGTGAGTAGGTCCCCCTGCTTCACCTCTTCTGCCTCCTCCTTCTCTCACCCCATGGCCTTAGGGGCTTCTTGGATTGGCAGGAGGCAACACTCTCCCAACCTGGCTCACCTGATAAAGAATGGGGCCAAATTATAGCTGTAACTTCCAGAGTCCAGTGGCCATTCTATATCCTTGAGAAGGCAGAGGGTGGGGTTTGATCAGTCTGAGCTGAGGGGCCCCTCCTCTTCGCCATCCCACCACCATACCCACCCCAGAGGAAGACCCTGGACCTATCTCTACAGCCGGCCTCCGCCCAGGCCAGCGGGAAGACCTTGCCAATCCCGGTCCAGATCACACTCCGCTTCAACCTGCCCAAGGAGCGGGAGGCCATTCCCGGTGGCGAGCCCGACCAGCCGCTCTCCTCCAGCTCCTGCCTGCAACCCAACCACCGCTCAACGGTACCCTCAGCAATTCCAGGGACCTTGCTTTCTTCTCAGGTCCCACCTTCTCTACCTTCTGACCCACCTTTCTTGGTTTCTCTCTACAGAAACGGAAGGTGGAGGTGGTTTCACCAGCAACTCCAGTGCCCAGTGAGACAGCCCCAGCTTCCGTTTTTCCCCAGGTGAGCCCTCCAGTTTCTCCTTCCTTTCGTCTGTTCTCTGGCTGCCTCCTTCAGGCTCATCTTATAGCTACTTATTCTATTCTTACCATCTTGTCTGCAGAATGGGTCAGCGCGTAGAGCAGTGGCAGCTCAGCCAGGACGGAAGCGAAAATCAAATTGTCTGGGCACTGATGAGGTGGGTGTGCACCGCTGTGGAAGACCAAGCTGAATGGAAAGGAGGGAAAGGAGGCGGGGTAGAGGGGTCAGGGAGCACCTAGTTTAAGAGTAAACAGGAAGTGGTGGGATTGGTGAGAGGAGCCAGGTGGAACATGGTTTAGATTAGTCACTGGATGATTTTTTCCAAGTTACCTGTTGCTCCAGAATTTAGGTTTATTCTGAAAAGTGGAGATTATGGTACATTCCCCACAGAATTGCCATTATGCTTGAAAGAGGAAGCCTGTGGCAGGGCTGTGAGCTACAATGTCCTGCAGAGCTGTCCCCCTGTAACCTGGTGTCTTCCACTGGTCCTGAGCAGGATTCCCAGGACAGCTCAGATGGAATACCTTCAGCTCCACGCATGACTGGCAGCTTGGTATCTGACAGGAGTCATGACGACATTGTCACCCGGATGAAGAACATTGAGTGCATCGAGCTGGGCAGGCATCGCCTCAAGCCGTGGTACTTCTCCCCATACCCACAGGAGCTCACCATGCTGCCTGTCCTCTACCTATGCGAGTTCTGCCTCAAGTATGGCCGTAGCCTCAAGTGTCTACAGCGTCACTTGGTATGAGTGGTCCCAGGAGCTTGCCCTCCTAGCACCTCAGACTCTACCTTCACCTCTGATGCCTCATTTTTTCTCAGACCAAGTGTGACCTGCGGCACCCACCAGGCAATGAGATTTACCGCAAGGGCACTATCTCATTCTTTGAGATTGATGGACGAAAGAACAAGGTCAGTGGTTGAGGGACAGGGGTCCCAGGGTTAGTCCCAGATGAGCAGCTTCTTCCTGCTCTGGAAAACATCTGTGTAGCCTGTTTTTATTGAATTCCTGCATAGGGCACACAGTGGCTATATTACAGGACCAGGAATTAGGATGTGTTCTGAGAGCTGGTGATCTGTGGCAAGGCAATGACAGCAGCTACTCAGATCCTCATGTGTTAAGTGATATGAAACAAGGGTGGGTTAGCAGGGTCCAAAAGAAGTGGTAATCAAAGAGCTTCACAGAAGTAACCTTTGAGCCTTAACAGACCTACAGAGTTAGTGTGAAATGTAAAGGTCACTGGTCAAAAGGCCAAGCAGAGAGGCCATGTTGTTACAGGGAGATACTCTATTGGTGGAAGTGTGGCCCTGGTGTCCAAGTGGCTGTGTCCAGCATGTGCTATGTGGAAACTATATGGAAATAAAGTAGCAAAATTCATAATTTTGCTGGGGTTGGGGGCTGTTATTCTAAATTTCAAAACTCCTTGGGGCTGGGGAGATAGCTCTGTGGCACAAGTGCCTGCCTGGCAAGTGCAAGGTCAAGTTCAAAAACCCTGGTCCCACCAAAAAAAAAAAAAAAAAAAAAAAAAAATCCTTACCTCCACCACAGTATAGTATCTGAGTCCCTAAGAGGGGAGTGACTTCAGACTAGAGTTGTTAGGGATGAACAGCTAGACTTCCTAGACTGCCACATAGGCAAGCTCCTGATGAGGGAGCTTCATGGGAACACTGTTATTGACTAAGTGCGGTACAGCCCCCAAAGGCAAGGCTTACGTGGCCATACCTCATGGGAAAGCTGTCTGGAGCCACAACAGTGACCCCAAGGAGCAGTACTCATTACCTGCCCACCTAGGACACAAAGCTCCCCAGAATGCTAACAGCCTTTTCCTTTGCAGAGTTATTCCCAGAATCTGTGTCTTCTGGCCAAGTGTTTCCTTGACCATAAGACCTTATACTATGACACTGACCCCTTCCTCTTCTATGTCATGACCGAGTATGACTGCAAGGGCTTCCACATTGTGGGCTACTTCTCCAAGGTCAGTGCTCACCCAGATATGCTTTGGCCCACCCTGAACCAGGCCTTTCTCTCACACTCAGCTGCCCCTCTTCCAGGAAAAGGAGTCCACAGAGGACTACAATGTGGCCTGCATCCTGACGCTGCCTCCCTACCAGCGCCGGGGCTATGGCAAGCTGCTCATTGAGTTCAGTGAGTATGTGTGCTGCTGCCCGGCCAGGTACTGGCAGACTGACAAAGCCAGTCCACCCACCAGCTCCTACACACAGGTGTGCTGGGCATCTGTACAGCCTGGCCACTAAGGGAGCCAGCCAGAAACAGGTGGGACTCTTAGCAAGGTCCTTTCCCTTCTCGGGCTGACCACCCTGCTTTCTGGAGTAGGTTCTCAGGCCCTACTATTCCTAAATCAGGTTCTAGATATCATCCAGCCTTTCCCAAATCCAAGTTATCTGTCTTCTTTGGAGCCCTAGGTACCTTAGAGAACTCCTCTTCATCTGTCTGGACCTAGGTCTAATATATATATATATATACACACACACACACACATATGTATATATATATGTGTGTGTGTGTGTGTGTGTATTTTTTTTTTTTTAACTGAACCAAGGATTGAACAACTCAGGTCCTTGCATTTGCCAGGCAAGCACTTATTCTACTGAGCTATTTCTGCAGCCCCTTGATAGCAGTTCTTGGATAAGGGCCAGCAATATATCTCCAATTACCTCATGAGCCTTGCAAGCAGCAGATGGTCAAATTTAATTGACCACATAGACTGTCTCCTTTGTGCTACTAGAAATTGAACCCAGTGCTTTTGAATAGAACTGTATGCCCAGCACTTTTTTTTTTTTTGAGATGGCCTCAGTTATTCAGATTAGACTTGAACCTCTGGTTCTCCTGCTTCAGTCTCCCAGAGTGGGATTATAAGTATGCATCACCATGCCCATGTATCCTACTCTTTTGTTTGATTCAGTTCCTTAAAGCCCAGAAGGCATACTGCTCCCCAGTGTCTCTAACCCCAATATTGCTTTTTGCCTCCTTGATTCTCCCCCATTCCTATTCCATTCACTGCTCTGGGAACTCTTGGAATAATGAAGCTCTGCCTGGGGGAGGCTTTGCCTGTTATCTGCTAAAGATGCAGATGCTTGACCTGAACAAAGTCACAATTTATTTGAGAAATTTTATTGGTTGAATAGTACCAGGATGGACTCACATCCCCTAGAGCCAGCTTGATAGCAGGCAAATACTTAAACATGCCAGGAGACTTCTGTTACATGGGATGTGGGTGGGGCTATCAGAGTGCCAGGTCAATGTTTCATAGACAGGTATTCACTGAGGAGGGAACTGTAGAGACAGTTACAGCCTTGAGGTGCCCATCAGAACTCTTCATTCAATGTCAACCTAACTGCTGGGGAGGATCCCAAGTTGTGTTCCCTTTTCATTCTTGGTTCTTCAGACATCATCCTTTGTCTCTCTTACCATGGGTACTCAGTTGAAATCAGGAGACTGGGCAAAAGAGTAAGACTGACCAATAGAGACACAAGTACAGGAAAGCAGAACAGATTCAAGTCCATCATGGGGCTAGTTAACACTGATGGTGAAGAAGGGCTCTTGTAAAGCAATAGGTACCCCAGGGCCTTTGGCAGCAGACTAAAAACTGTACTAAACAGCTGTGAGGCTCCTTGGTTCTGCAGGGCCTGAGGGCCTCAAGAGGAGCCAACAGCCCACTGTAGAGGTCAGTTGCCTGCTCTGAGGAATAGCCTCTCTCTGCTTCAGAAGGACCTTGGTGCACTTTCCCTCTACATCCCCAGTTGCTCAGCAACAGATCCCACAGCTGTTGACACACCTTAAGTCATAGATAGGGATTAACTGCACTCACTTAAGCACAGTCAGGCCTGGCCAGAAATGAGGATCTGCTTTAGTTCCCTTCTCATGCACCCAGCCACAAAGGCTGAGGTGGCACAGGAAAACAGGTGCTATACCTTCCCACAAGCCTTTTCCTTTGTGTTGCACCAGCCCTTTGAGTCTTCACTGCCTCCTCGGTACCCTCTCTTATAGCTGCTTTTCTCAGTGCCCTTTACCATACTTGGCACATAGGTGAATTCACATACATGAAGAAACTAAGAGAATAGAGAAGCCACATGGCCATATCACTGAATTACCAATGTGAAGGGCTA
This sequence comes from Myocastor coypus, assembly GCA_004027025.1. Lineage (NCBI taxonomy): Eukaryota > Metazoa > Chordata > Mammalia > Rodentia > Myocastoridae > Myocastor > Myocastor coypus. The sequence continues at coordinate 11,691 of PVJA010046518.1, forward strand.
TGTTGGCAACTAGGCAGCCAAACTCTATAGCCCATGCTCATAAACTGCTTATGTGCATGTGTGACTGCTTAAGCACCCTCTCCTGCTTCATTGATTTAGGCTATGAACTCTCCAAGGTGGAGGGGAAGACAGGGACCCCTGAGAAGCCCCTCTCCGATCTTGGCCTCCTATCCTATAGAAGTTACTGGTCCCAGACCATCCTGGAGATCCTGATGGGGCTGAAGTCGGAGAGTGGAGAGAGGCCGCAGATCACTATCAAGTGAGCCTGGCTCTATCTGCCTGGGGGTGCATGGCATGGTCTATGTGTTCCTGGGGCTCCTGGGGACAAGTGAAGGCCCTTAGGGGATCTGACCTTTACCCTCCCACAGTGAGATTAGTGAAATTACCAGTATCAAGAAAGAAGATGTCATCTCTACCCTGCAGTACCTCAACCTCATCAACTACTACAAGGTAGGAGGCATGCTGGGGAGACAGGTGAGTAGGTGCTGAGTGAGCCCTATGTGAGCTGACCACTTGCTGCTCACTCCTGTTCAGGGCCAGTATATCCTCACTCTATCAGAGGACATCGTGGATGGCCATGAACGGGCTATGCTCAAGCGACTCCTTCGAATTGACTCCAAGTGTCTACACTTCACTCCCAAGGACTGGAGCAAGAGAGGAAAGTGGTGACCAGGCACTGCCTGCTACAGCAGCATGAACTAGCACAGCTGGCGCCATCAGCCTGCTATACAACCCCCCTGGGGTTCCCAGGAGACATGCCACACAGGAGGCATAGCTGAAAACAGCTCCAGAAGGAGGGGTCAGCACTGAGGCCCACTCCATGGTCAGCTGCCTACAAGCTCAGGCCCACAATGAACCAGGGACCAGAGGGAGCTGGGTGGCTGCACACATGGACACCTCCTCACCCCACAGTGTGTACAGTGTGATGGGGCTTGGGGCACTCTGTACAGAGGGCTGGTGATTGTAAAAATTTCTTTTATAAAGTAAATGCTAGGGATCAGGTAGGTACTGACTGCAAATATTTTTTTTTTTATCTTTTGCTTGTTTCTGAGATAAGATCAGTATGTAGTCTGGGCTGGCTTCAAACTCTCGTAGGTCCTCCTGAATGCTGGGAATACAAGCGTGGCTGCAAAATTCAGATATTACCCCCAGCAATAATTGTTTCTATTGGCCAGGATCACCAAGGATTCTTGTGGGAGCGAGAGCCATACCAGCTTGGGGGCACCAATGTGCCCACAGACTCACAGATGCCACATAAGCTCCTTTATTGGGCTGATGGAATCAGTGGCTCCAAAGAACTGCTTTCAGGTGGTGCAGAACCGATAGCTTTCAATTCCAAGCTCTCTTATTCTCAGTCCTCAGGCACTTGTGTGTGAATCTGCAACAGAAGTCACCTCTGCTATAGAGCAGCCAGTGGCCCACATACCTGGGGAGGGTCCCAGCTGCTCAGGACCCCTTGAGGAAGGCCACAAGAAAGTGGAGGGCAAGCCAAGCTGCATGCACTTTGTGCTCCCCAGCCTTAATGCCCCAAATCACTAGAAGGGGAGCCCAAGTCTACTCACCGCTGCAGCGAGGGTGGGCCAAGCTAGGGCGCCCCGCATTTTACCATCTGGACCAGGGACGGTTTCCAGCCCCCACACGGTGAAGCGGCTGAAGCTGCCAGTGGCTTCCATAAACCGGTCCTGGGGAAAGGACCTGGCTCAGCAAACGAAGGGGCAACACCGCGCCTGTCCTGTTTGTCTTTTTGAGACAGGGTCTCATTGTGCAGTTCAGGCTGGCCTTGAGCTCACTTTTGTGGCCCAGGCTGGTCTCGAACTCGCACCTATGCTGGGCACTACGCCCGGCTTCGCCGGCCCTCTTGCCAACCCTATCCCTCTGCTCACGAAGCTGCGCTCCAGCGGTTTCTGGTCCTCTTCCTCGCCATTGTTCTCTGGGTCGCCGAAGTCCCGCTTCCCCATCAGTCCCTCTCCCTTCTCCGTCACCACGTATCCTGCGAGGCCGGGCGGCACGGACACCACCTCGCCCCGCAGACTGCGCCCCCGAAACGACACCTGTAGGCCTGCAGAAGGCGTAGAGCTTTAGGGCGGTACGGACGGGGAACGCCCCAGAGGGACGCGGGGGCTGCCGGGAGCGCGGGCAGACTGCAGGCTCACCGTCCTTGCCCTGGCGGATGGCTGGCGTGAAGAAACGCTCCACGGGGGCGGGCCGGTTCGCCAGGACCTCGCAGGGAAGAAAGTGTAGCACGGCCGGGGCGGCGTCGAGCAGCGTAGCGGGGCGCACGTGGACACGTTGTTTTTCCACCATGGATTCGTCACTGCTCTCCATGCCCCTGCACTTGCGGGCTGAGGCTGAGGCTGAGGCTGAAGCTGAACCCGAAGCTGGCGCGGAAGTGCGCGGGGCCTGTCGGGAGGCGGCGCAGAGACGCCTGGGAAGCGTAGTCCTTAGCGCTGGGCTTTTACAAGCCACGCCCAGCTCTTTAGCATTGTTTAAAAATGGTAGATGTTCTTTGTAAAATTTTATTTATTTATTTATTTATTTATTTATTTATTGTCTTTTTGAGACAGGGTCTCGCTATGCAGTTGAGGCTGGTCCTGCGCTCACTTTTGTAGCCCAGGGTGGTCTCGAACTCGCACCAATCCTCCTGCCTCAGCCTCCCAAGTGCTGGGATTACAGGCGTGAGCCACCACGCCCGGCTGCTATTTATTTTTTTAAATAATTTTTTACTTTATTATTTTTTTTCTTGTTTCAGAACCCTTGTTTGTTTATTCACTCATTTTTATAGCGAGCTCTGCCGGCCCCGAGGGCAGGGCTGGCGCACCATGTGGTGCCGGGGATTGAACCGCGGTCGCCCAAGTTTCCCCAAGCAGGCGCTTTAGACCACTGAGCCATCCTGCCGGGCCCCTTTTGTAAAAATTTAAAACGATTCAGGAAAATACTCTTATGTTGGTTAACAAGTCGTTGGGGGGGGGGCAGGATCTCTCTATGAACTTGCTATGCTGGCCTACTACTCCAGAAATCCTATCTTCCTGAGTGCTGAGATTATAGACATACACCATACGCCACCACACCCAGCTATTATTTTTAGTTATTAGGGACACTATTTGTGTTTTGTCTCACAGACCTAACTATGGAGTGATTTTTGTACAGTAGACTTTTGTTTTTAAAGATTTTTATTATTATTATTATTTTTTTTTTTTTTTTTGTGGTACCAGGGATTGAACTCAGGACTTTAAGCTTGCCAGGCAGACACTTATTCCACTGAGCTATATCCCTGGTCCCAAGATTTCTAAAATTTATTTCTCTTTTTTTTGTGTGTGGTACCAGGGTTCAAACTCACGACCTTGCACTTGCCCAGCAGGCACTTGTGC
>PVJA010046519.1:0-15071 GCA_004027025.1 Myocastor coypus
TTTTTTTTTTTTTTTTTTTTTTTTTTTTTTTTTGTCTTTTTGAGATAGGGTCTTGCTATGCAGCAGAGGCTGCCCTTGAGCTCACTTTTGTAGCCCAGGCTGGTCTCGAACTCCCACTGATCCTCCTGCCTTGGCCTCCCAAGTGCTGGAATTATAGGCATGTGCCACCATGCCTGGCTATATTTCTTTATTTTAGTGTTCATATATTATTTCCTCATAGAGCATCACATTGAGGGTAAAAATTGAAACTTCTTTATAATGATAATTTTCTGTCATAAGTTCATATCATTTTGTGTATGTATATATTGAGATATCCTGTCATTAAAATTTAAAATGACCGAGCTGGCTGACCATTCTGTATTTGCTCTTAAAGGTCTTTTAATGATGATAATTGGTCGTCTTGGAAAGAATCTGCTATTGTACTACTTTCCAATTGTTTTTAAGCTATTAAGAGGAAGGAGTTGGCCAACTTTAATTTTTGCAGTGGGAATAATGTTTGTTTTAACAAGAGCCTAAGTATGTTTACTTGAGAGTTGTTCAAGTTTTAGTAGTTCTGCTGCTGCTATTCTGGAGTCATCACTTCTCTCAAGAAGTTAAAACAAAACCTTAAGATTTATGGATTATATTTCTCAACTGTATGGCCATCTTGCTCCTTGTTATATGTTTTATGTCAACTCTAATAAAATGGAATTCTTGCCTAAATATTTGAATGGATATTGTTCAATGAAATGAAAAATTTTATTAAATACAGTATAAGATCTAACTTTTTGGAAATTACTTAAAACAATTAAGTACAGCATGCAAGAGTTTTATTTTTTAAGGCAAAACTATCAAACATTATCTGTGGAAGTTTACCTTATGCTTTAGTTTTTACTAAATTCCTTATTGTTATAATTAATCAGAGCTAAATATAAATCTTCTAAGAAAGTAAAGCTTAGCTCTTTATCAAAATACTTCAAATATTATTTCAAGCTTTATCAGAGATAATCTGCCCATCATCCTCCTATGAATTAAGTAAAGCTAATCTCAGAAACTCAACATCAAAACCAAAATTAGTTCCTCTGCAATGGTATACTCTTTTTAATCTCTAGACTTATTCCTTTAAAAAAATGTTCAAATGGGACAGAGAACTAGTAAGTGCAGAGCAGGAGAGGAAGAGAAAAGACAAAAATGAGAAGAGAAGGAAAAAAATGGAAAGAAAGCTTTTGTAAATAAGAAGAGGAAGAGAGGTTGGAAGGAGGGTAGAGGAGTTAAAAAAGAAGAATCAAGATATATCACGCTCAGGTATAAATTTCCTATGATGACTATGGTTATTATGTTTATCTAAATGGTACCAATAAGTTTAATTAAAAAAGGAAAAAAAGAATCTTTCATTTAAAAAGTAAATACATCAGATTATAATATGTTTAAAATTCTTAAAAACTTTCTCGTTTTCCACTCTGGCCCCACACCAGGGTCAAAGTCAGTTTCTCTTCATCTCTGACTTAGGTTATGGTCCTTAGTTTTCCAGCCTAGTTGCTCCATCTCTGTCTTTTTAAGTCAGCCTCCACACGTTGTTTCAGCTGTCACTCTGAGGCATATTTTGTCACATGTTTCATGCTCCTTCTTCATGATCCTACTTCCGCCTGTGTTGCTCTTTTCCACTCACACCTTTCCACCCATGCTTCAGCATTCTGACTTCTGCTACATGTTCCTGTGCTTACCATCTCAGGAATCTTTCAATAGCATACTTGCTTGACATTGCTTTTCTAAAGCCCTTCCTGACTGCCTGTGGCCAAACTGGTTACTCATTCTTCCTTAACACCTGATGCATATTTCTGTTAATAGCACTTAACACATTCTATAAACATTGGTTTACATTTCTCTGTCCCTCACTAGGGGACAAGTTCTTTTACGTCACAACCATGTTTCACTTATCTTTACACGCCAGTGCTCAACACAATGCTAAGAGAATGGTGGTCAATAAATGTTTGTAGAATGCTTATTGGATATACATATATAATATAACATAATTCTTGGTGACTGGAGGGCATCATTGTGAGCATCAGTTATTTCATAATTCTTTATTAAAATATGATTGTTTACTCAGAAGTTGTTGAGGGCTATAAGTTTTTAGTCTCAATGGCCCCATATTGGCAATCACTACTGTTGCCTTTGTCTCTCATTTTTTAGCTCTCTATATTATATATTTAGCTCTCTCTCTCTCTCTCTCTATATATATATATATATATATATAAATCTATATATATATTATATATATATATATATATATATATATATATATAATCTCTATCTCAGAACATCCCTTTAAGGAGAGATTTTAACATTTCATTGATGATCAATGTTACTCATATAAGTTAAGTAAATTCAAGATTACATGGCTACTGAATAGTAACACTAGCCAGGTGTGGTAGCACAAGCCTGTAATCCCAGCACTCGGGAGGCTGAGGCAGGAGGATTGGTGTGAGTTCAAGACCAGCCTGGGCTACAAAAGTGAGCTCAAGGCCAGCCTGAACTGTATTGTGAGACCCTATCTCAAAAAGACAAAAAAAAAAAGAATGGTAACACTGAACTGAATGCAATCAGATGTTATTCCAAGCCGGTTTTCCTGAATATCAGATACCTTGTTAAGCACTTGTAATTACATATGCAATTCAAGTACAGGTATAATTTTTAAGATAGATTTCTCTCATTTTTTTCCTTTTACTTGCATGCTCTCAACTTTCTTTTATTACTGTCATTAAATAACCAATATTTTTGTCATTAAAATTTATGCAGAAAATAAGAATAGAAAAGTAGTGACTTAAAGCTAATTTTATTTTATTACTTAGGGCTTCTTAGAAGGCCTTTAGGCCTATTATTTTAATTTCTTTCAGTTTTTGGTCAGGTGTGATTTTTGAGTTGATAGTTTGAGTTCAAATAAGGTGTGAAGATGAAGCAAAGATGATTTTCCCTAAGAACTTTTAAAAGAAATTCAGTGAATTTTAACAATGAAAAAATTATGCTAAATCTTGAATTAAAAAGGTTATGCTAAAATTACATGCATAGTTAATTTGAAATTTGAACATATTGATAAAATATTTGTGATTCTAATACTAGTGCACATGTGCACATGTATGTCCATACATAGGTGTATGTATATGGGTGTCTATATATTGAATCCATGGTTTCTTGTATGCTAAACATGTTTACCATGAAGCTTTGCCTGCAGCAATGGCAGTGTTTGCATTTGTTTCTGAGCTGAAGTTCCACTATTTCCCATGCTGGCCTTGAACTCCTGGGCTCAGGCAGTAGTTGGAAGAGGAACATTAGTCACCTTTTGCATATGTAATACACTGTATTTTAACTGGTGAACAGGTCTAATGGGACAGGAAAATGCTCTTGGTACCAAAAGAAGTGAGCACTGCACGAACAGAAGAAACCATATTTCTGCTTTCTTGACCCAACTTTATTGACCTTCAAAACAAAACAAAATAAAACCCCGCAAAATTTAAAAATTTAAGAAGCATTCCTAACTTCTATTATAAAAATGGATAAAATTAGAAACTTTCAGCACTCAAGAGATTCTTCAAAATCACTTAGTTCAGACAGTACAATTTTATAAGTAGAAAAACTAAGGTCTAATAATAGCTAACATGTATTCAATAGTTAGTAACAAGCTTTTATCTGTTCTAAGGCTTTTATATTAGATATTATTTCATTTTCAATACAACTTCTAGAGTTAAACGCTTTTATTATCCAAATTTTAAAGGTAGGCAAAGCTCAGGCATGAAGGTGCAAACCTACACTCTGCATTCAGGAGGCTGAGGCAGGGGGATCACTGTAAGTTCAAGTCCAGTCAGGGCTACAAAGTGAGTTCAAGGCCAGCCTTAACTACATCATGAAACCCTGTCTCAAAAAGACAAATAAATAAATAAATAAATAAATAAATAAATAAACAAACCTGGGAATTTTTTTTTTTTTTTTTTATTCTTGTTTCAGAACCTTTGTTTGTTTATTCACTCATTTTTATGGCCAGCTCAGCCTGCCCCGGTAGCAGAGCTGGCACAGCATGTGGTTCCAGGGATCGAACCGCGGTCCCTGAAGCCACCCAAGCTTTCCCAAGCAGGCGCTTTAGACCACTGAGCCATCCCGCCAGGCCCTGTGGGAATTTCTTTGTTAGAGGTAAAGGTACTATTTGGACTTAGGTGAGAATGCATCTAAAGTTATGCTCTTCTGTTCTTTGGAATGACTGGGGAGTGCCAAATTACTCTAGGAAGGAATGTAACCTCAGGGATTCCCGAATATCTAGTAAGAGTAGTAGACTATTTATGAAGTAAATATTCTTCTTCTTCTTCTTTTTTTTTTTTTTTTGTGGTACTGGGGACTGAACTCAGGACCCTGCACTTGCCAGGGAAGTGCTTATTCTACTGAGCTATCTCCCCAGCCCCTGTGAAGTAAATATTCTTACGAGTTATTTCATATATGAAAAAATTGGGCTTAAAAAGATTTTTTAATTGTATAAATTTATTATCTACTAAATTACAAAATGAGGTTAAAAAATCAGATTTCTACTATTCTAAAATTTATATCTTTCATCGAATTCTACATCCAGGGTAGTTATCAAATTTGTATTTATTTGGACTTTAGTTCTAGCTTTGCTTTATATGTAAATTCTCTTTACTGTATTAGACTAAAAATGTCAGTACACAGCCTTTCATAAACATTGTAATATGGATTTCTAGATTTGCTCAAGGCAAATCATTGAATTTATCAGTAAATATTTTGTGACTATTTCTGTATTATTTTTTAATCTTCTTTAGTTTTTCTTAGTACACAATTACAAATGATCAGCTATGATCTGCCTAATGTCTATTCCCTAACTAATATCCAGCAATGTTTAGCATTATTGATTAGGAAATTAGTAAAATATGCTTTTAAATGATGCCTCTGTTCCCCACTTAATGGCTTATTTAACTGATGGCTAACATTTTTACTATTAAAGGCTATTAACACATCAAAATGATACATATTGAACCTGGAAAAATGATAAATTGTGCTGGTGTTTACATCCTGGTGCCTAGAACTAATCTTTTGGTTTTTCTTTTTTTATATAGACTTGGGTGTGCTAAGATGTTTTATGCAGGGCTATGATGGTGAACCTTTTAGAGATTTCAGCAATGGAAACAGCTGACTGTATCATTTATGCTATAGGTTCACTGTATGTTCTAGATTTATAAAAGGTGGGAAGTAAGCTAGACCAATAACTTCAAACAGTGCAGTTTCTTGTAGAAATTCTGTAGAGTTTCTTCAATTGATTTAGAATTCTGGGGGGAGAAAGCAGACAGGAAATAATACATGAACATAGCATAAACAAGTAAAATGTATACTACATACATTTCTGCACATTTTGCTGTAGGATTAGCTTATTTTTACATGTACATCTTTCTTTTTCTGTGCATATTTTATACTTTTTGTAAAAGTATCATTGGTAAGGGAAGATGAGCCTTGATTGCCTTTATTGCTGATTTAGTATTTCTGGCAGAGGAAACTTATGAAAGGTTTTAGGAAAATTTTCATGTGTGTAGACTACCTATTCCTCCTACATGGGCCTTTGGTTATAATGGAAATTCTAAAATGAGTGAGTTTGTCCTAATTATGAATAGATTGTTATTATTTCTGTGTTCATTATAGTACCATTACACAAAATGTTTTTGAAACTACTCTTTTAAAATTGAGTTTGTTTGGAAGACACAAATAAAAATAGTTCTTATTGTATAGGCATGCCTCATTACTTACATTCCTCATGGGCTTGACTAACTGATATTTGGCTATTTCAAAAATTAAATCAATTCTCAAGAGAAAGTATTTACCAGTTAATTATATTCAGGAAAAAATAATGTATAAAGCCTGTGAGGCCTTTTCAAAAGAGAAATCTCAGTATTATACTGAGAAATGACTGTATCATTCGAAAATAAGATAGCTCATCTCTCCTGAGTTGCCCACTTTGAAGGCATTGTTACTCAGTCTGGATGAATTGTAGTATGTTTAAGAGTTGAGTGACATCATGACCGTTTTCACATGTTATGGTTAAGGACTGAGCTTGACTTGTATCCTTAATGGCCTAAACAATTGGATTTAGAAATTCAAAAATTAAAAATTAAAAATTTATAGTGTCTTTGTAGCTGTATAATTGGTTATCTTATACAAGACTCATAGACTTTAAAAAAAAAACTATTGTAGTAAGATTTGTGAACATACATGTTTCATTAAAGTATATTTAAGTTCTGTACATATTGCATTTCAAACAAAGAGTAAAATTTCAGTCTACACTTTTATACTGTTGTTTAGGAAATAGGATTCAAGGTAAAGGTCCTTCATAATTGAAAAAAAAATATTTGCTATTATGTGTTCATATCATATAAACTTTGATTTATTAAAATACTTATTCACTTATTAACACAGGTGAACTAGATGAAATAAGTTAGCACTATTTGAAATTTTAAGTTTCTCCAGAGCTGCACTTCAGATTATAAATTTAAAATATTCTTTTCAGTTCAGTGAAAGCTGAATATGAGATTTACATAATAAAGATTTAAGAAAATTGATAGTTTCTTTTTAATTAAAAAACATCTCCTTGTGCATCTTTTGAAAAATCCTTCCCTAGTATTTTTCTAGGAGTATCTCAGTAATAGTATGCTGTCTCATTGTAAGCACCTATGCTATATAGTACATTACACTCTAACAAGATACTGCATTAAAAAGCTAGTTGAAGATTTTGTTTCAGTAGTTTGAAAATGGAAGCACTCTGAAATAGAGATAGTTATAAATTCTGGTAAAATGATAGGTAATCACCTGTCATTTGGACTCAGCACCTTAAAATTGAATAAAAGTAAACTTGAAACTGTGTATTGAATTATTTCTCTATTTAAGTTCAATGATAAAAGTATTTTGTGTTAGACATTACGAGCATTCTGCTGTTATACTTAGCTCTTTATAATTTAGTCAACCATAATCTAATGAAATGTCAATGTACCAGAGCTTGATTCCTATTAGTATGATGTACATCAACCTCAAAGAGCCCACTTCTTCCATGAGCAAAGTTGCTAGTTATATGCAACTGAGTGTTATTGGTTGCCTATGAAAGGATAGCAAAGGAAATAAAGAAGGAAGTAGAAACAATAATAGTGGTAATTAGTTGTCAATAACAGTTCTTTTGAATAAAGTATGGTATGTAGTAATAGACATTTACTTTTCTTACTATTGTTACTATGGACTTTTCTTGTGATTATTTTCAATTAATGATCTCTTAAATTTTAAAATTCATTAATGTAAGCTTAATAAAGTGAGGCCTTCTGTTCACTGTGATATATCAGAGCCAAAAATGAAGCCTGACAGATGGTTGGTGCCCATTGAATACTTTCTGAGTTGCATGGATGAGTACACCCAAAAAGTGCAAGTGATATTTTAGAGATTTACACAACCAAATTATCATAGATTCAGGGTTAAAAGTTGCGGCTGTTGAATTACGTGCTAAGCTTTCACAGAAATTGTTTCCGTTAGTTTAGTTTTTCTTAACCCCTAGTCAACTCTAAATTGTTTTCAACTTACTACTTCTTGCAAGCGATTATAAATGATTTCATATTTTAGTATTCATTACACCCTACTCTAAGCTTTTAATAGGTTGTATTCACATACATATATAATGGGTTAAAGTATCCCATCACTTTTTCGAATGGCAAATTTAAGATCCAAGACAGGGTCTCCTTGCTTGTTTTACTTTGTGGCTGTCCTCCTCCCTCACTCAGAATAACTACCTAGAACACCTTTACCTAAGTAGAGAAGATTGTTAAGTCATTGCCTAGCCTCCAAGATGTCGTTTAGCTCAAGTTCTTAAATTATGGACATAAGTTAAATACTAAATGCTGATTTAGCACTTTCCATTTGTAAAATTATAGAATAAAAACTTTCAAGCTTTTTATCAGAGGTGATATCAGTGAAATGTATTTGTGGTTTTGAACAGATTCTTCAAACTGTAATACAGTTTGATTTATATCAATATACTTTTATCCTTTGTTGAATTAGAAAGTTCATGATTATGACTTTTTACCTCCTACATGATTAATACTCCTTGTTAAGTAAGTATGCTTTTTCTTTTGATATTTACTCCCTGAGTTAAGTAAGTTTTATTTTATTTTATTTTATTTTATTTTATTTTATTTTATTTTTAAGTTTTAGTCATTGAAGATCTTTGGGCATATTGCAGAGAGAGAATGGTTGTGATGATGTCACTGGGACAAGGGAATAGTATATTGATTACTCTCAGATGAACTGATAGAAGTAATTTAGAAATGTCAAAGCTAGCATTCTAGTTGTTAGAGTTTTCTTAAAGGAGTGAACATAGTAAAATAAATGTCAGCAGGGGTTTAATACAGATTACTATGACAAATACTAAGATTTAGAGGGAGGCTCTTACAGACTAAATGCTGTTTTCCCCACATATTTTATATTTTTAATCCTGGTGGCCACTGTGAAGATACTTGGAAGGGGACCCTTGGAGGTAGGCATGTAGTAAAGGCGGAGCCCTGGTGACTAGAATGAACGCCTTTAGAAAATAAGGCACTGCCTCGTTCTTCTGATGTGTGAGTACTCAGTGGAAAGACAGCTGTCTCACAGTCTCTCACTAGACCAAAATCTGTTTGTACTTTTCCTTTGAATTTTCTAGTTTCCAAAAACTATGAGAAATAGATTTCTGTTTTTTATAATCTACCTAGTTTGTGTGATTGTGTTCCAACAGCTGGAACTAATACAAGGGGCAAATAAATACTTTCCCCAAATTTTAGGGAATTAGAAATCACTCCTCCTAAGCTATTTGTAACAGTACTATACTGCTAGAAGTATTTGTTTCAGTGTAATAAATTTGGATTAAGTACTGGTTATGTGTTTGACATCAATTATTAATATAAGATACAAGAATTTCACTTTTAAGATTCAGTATGGTAGGAAATAAAGCAATAATTCTTATGATAATATTGTTCTCGTGATATTTAACAAATGCTAACCAGTAAAAATGAAATGCTTCCATTTTGTTTGAAACTTTTATTGACATATGGAAGCTCAAGGTAGATCCAGGTCTCACTTCTGTATTGAACTTTATGAACACAGAAAAGTCTGACTCATTCTTGAAGGCTGAAACAAAAATATAGTATTATTTTGAGCAATAGCGTTTGGTTTTTAAACTGCTTGATTAATTTAAATTGTAATTTCTAAAGAAGCTAGATATGATGGTTCATGCCTATAATTGTAGCATTGTGGAAGGCTAAGGCAAGAGGATCACAAGTTTGAGTCCAGTCTGGGTAGCGATGCTTTCTTAAAATAGAAAATAAAAGGAACAGAGGACTGATTATATAGTTCAGTGTGAAGGTGTAAAAAAAATCACAAAAGCATTCCTAAAAATAAAGTAGCATGAAACCATTCTATGAGCCCAAGGAAAGATGTAATCTTAATTAGCTTTCCTTCCTTCCTTCCTTCCTTCCTTCCTTCCTTCCTTCCTTCCTTTCTTCCTTCCTTCCTTTCTCTCTTTCTCTCTTTCTCTCTCTCTCTCTCTCTCTCTCTCTCTCTCTCTCTCTCTCTCTCTCTCTCTCTCTCTCTTTCTGCTACAATCTTAATTTATAGCCCAGGCTGACCCTGAACTTGCTATGTAGTCCGAGTCATCCTCAAACTTGTGATCCTCCTGCCTCAGCCCCTGCAGTGCTGGAATTATATGTGTGCATCTACACTCCTGACCATGCTGAGTCTTTTGTTTACGTTTCCTCATCCTGCTGTAGCAAATAACTACATCCCACTTGCTTAAAACAATAGAAATTCTTTGTCTCATAGATGTATGAAATTAGTGTTGGCAGGGCTATCCTCCTGCTAATGTTTGTACAGAAGACTTTTTGCTTCTTCCAGCTGTTGTGACATACATTCTGTAGCTTATGCCTAGATCACTTCAGTCCTTGTCTCCATCTTTCTACATTTCCTCTGTCTCTGTATCCTTTCCTTTTTTTTTTTAGTATTTCCTTACGGCGGTTCTCAACCTGTGAGTCGCGACCTCAGCAGGGATTGAACGACCAAAACACAGGGGTTGCCTAAAGCCATTCTGAATCACAACTGTAACAAAATTACGGTTTTGAAGTAGCCACCAAAATTAATTTTTGGTTTGGGGGTCACCGCAACATGAGGAACTTCGGCATTATAAAGGTCGAGAACCACTGCGGCTTATTTTATAGGTACTCTAGCCTTTGGAATTAGGTTCTACCTAATCCGGTATGACCAGCCTCATTTTAGCTAATTACATACACAGAAGCCTTATTACCATGTGACATCCCATTCTGAAATTGTGAGTAGACACAAATTTGGGGAGGAGGCTCGCCTTAAAAGCCACTACATAGGAAGTGGAAGTAGTAGTAGTGGTAGAAAAGGAGAAAATGGTTTCCTTTGCTATCTATCCTCAGTTTCCTGCTTTTTCATTCTTAGTGGATTTAGGTATATTAGAATTTAACCTCAATAGCTATATACTCATTCTTTAAGATAATCTGTCTAAACTGGTTTATGTTTTTTTTTTTTTTTTCTCAAGTTTCCCATTATGGGACATTCTAATAAGAGAACCATAGAAGTTCAAAAATTTGCTATTCATCATAGGAGAAATTAAAATTTAGCTTTATGCTTATTTTACATTTCAGAATTTGAAAAACCGGAAACAAAACTTACTGAGGCTGCTACACTATAGGTGTACCATTCATAGAATTTAGTCATAAACTTTCTAACTATAAACTGAAAAAACTCTCTCATCTCTTGTAGTGATAAATTTTGTGTAAATATTGTCTGTTACCTGTTAATTTCCCTGAGTTTTAAACTTGCAAAGTATTTAGTTTAAAAAAATATGATAAGTGAACTTTATAATGATCAACAAAGCTTATTTGTGGTATATTTTTAAAATTATCCTTAAATTTGATTTAAAGTAGTAAAGCTAAAATATCGATATGTATCAGAAAATAGTTTTTAAAAAACAACTACATTTTAATAAATGCATGTCTTATTTCCCTATGATAAATGTTATCTAGGTCAGAAATTTTAATAATTATATAACTATCTTTCACAAAAATAAGTGATAACCAAAGTCTGAAGTCTGTATTTCCAAAGAGTGATAGATGAGATCCCTGACTATGAGCAGCTATTTGTTAATTAGGAAGAAGGCCCCATTAGTGGACTAAGGAAGCTGCTACTGGAGACAAAAGCCTCTGGCATGTGCAGTACCTGATTTACAATTCAACTCTGGGTTAACCTTGTCAGTAGAAGAGTCCATACATGGGTTACAGTAGTGTGAGTATAGCTGAAGCTGTTTTCTGTGAATACATTCCCTATAATTTCAGTCTTATGATTAGAGTGCTAGAGTAGTTAGTGTCCTGATTTTCAGGTGGAGGGTGGAGATGAAGAATAGGTTCTGAGTCAAGCACTCCAAGGAGCAGCTATTTTTTGATGTTGTAAATCTAAAGATATTTCTTACTCACATACTAGAAAATACCTACCCATCCCCAGAATTCTTTAGTGTGCACAAAAAAAGACCTCATATCTATAAGCCTTACATTTATAATAATATCAGTAGTTCTTCAGTTTGTAAAACCCTTTTGCAGCTTAAAAATATTTTAAATAGAAGTTAAAAACACAGTGCATAAAACCTATAGTTCCTCATACTTCATATAATAATGGAAAATTAAGTCAGGTGTGGTGGCACATGCATTTAATACCGGCACTCAGCAGGCTGAGACAGGAGGACCCTGTAAATTGCAGACCATGCCGGGATTCAAAGTGAGGTTGAGGTTAGTCTTAATTTCATAGTTAAAACCTGTCTCAAAAAGACGAAAAAGAAAAGAAAAATAGTACATTAACATTTTTATTCTAGGTTGCCCAAATGTACTTGACAGTGATCAGATTTCTGCTTTTCATGGGCTGTATCTTGAACTACAGGATACATGTGTTGTGCTGGATACCAGGAGATAGTTCACATCTCTGTGCTGTGTCAACTGTCTTACTGGGCTAAATAACAAAATCCTAGCGATATCTCAAAAGACTTTTAAAGGCAGTGGCCTCTAGTAGAAGATCCCAAATATTTCAGTGAGGTAATTCTACCATTGTACTTTTATTTAAACTGATGAATAATATCTTAGTTTTCAGGTGTCAGAATTGTATTGTCGTTGACCAGAATTGTATGTACTGCTACACGAACACCTTCAGGGCAATAAACATTATTGACTTCTTAAATTATATTGATTAGTTCAGGTGTGAATAACGCAACTTGATACTATATTAATTTTAGGAACAAACTTTTCAGTACTTTGTTAGGCTTGCATCCATAAATCCTTCTATTATTTCCTCAGAGCCTTTAAATTCAAAATGAAAAGATGTCTCTATGTGTTAAATAGATGGTTAAACTATGTTCTTAATTTCCAGTGCTCATATTGTCAACATTTGGAATTAATGACTAAATATCTGGCATAAAATACTGGTCTCAATATATCTATTTTAAATGATTTAAAATACAGAGTGAACTGGGTCCACTGATGCACACCCAGAGTCCCAGTTACTGGAGACCTAGAGGCAAGAAATTCAAGACCAGCATGGGCAACATAGTGAGATCATGGCTCAATGAATATCAGTAAGTTGATAATATTAAAAATAACTAATATTACATGCACATGCTTATAATCCCAGTACTTGGTAGTATGAGGCAGGTTCGAGACAAAACTGGACTACGTGGGAAGTTCAGGCTAGCCTGGGTTTCTGACAAGACCCTATCTCAAAACAACAACAAAAAGAAACAAGCTGAGGTTTCATGTATGTCTTTCATTTAGTATTAATCATTGTAACCATATGACCCAATTAATAGTTTTACAGTAATATAATGAAAGTAGTAATTACATCTTAAGTTCACCTGATTTATTTTTTTATATGTTAAAGTAAAAAAATTAACTAATTAGAAATAATGAGAAAGTCTCAGAAATTTTAAAAGATTTGTAAGAAATAGAACTAAAAGTTATCTTTCAGTTTTTTTATCCACTATTCTCTTCAGAATACTTTGTTAACATAATGACAGTTGCATTAGAGAAAAATAAAATAGCTGTCTTTTGAGTCTAGGGAAAGTAGATGTAAAATTTTGTTTCCTAACAAACATAAAAGAATGACTTTAGAAAGGTTTTGTTGTTTCAGATAACTTAGGACATTTGGCAAAATTCCTACAAATTTGAATTTTTAAAATTAGGTAGTATTCAACTGGAACAGGGTCATTTTCAAAAATTAGTAATAGAATCATAGAGTTGAAAAGAATCTTGAGGGACCATGAAGGCTAACTTGTTCCTTGGGTAGAATCATCATGAAAAATATGCAAATTTGGGGCCAGGCAGGATGGCTCAGTGGTCTAAAGCGCCTGCTTAGGAAAGCTTGGGCAGCTGCCGGGACCGTGGTTCGATGCCTGGCACCACATGCTGCACCAGCCCTGCCCTCAGGGCAGGCTGAGCCGGCCATAAAAATAAATAAACAAAAGTTCTGAAACAAGAAAAAATTAAAAAAATTTAAAAATTCTAAAAAAAAGTATGCAAATTTGTATTTGTGATACATACCCATTTCATATTGGTTCTTGAAATCATTTATCTTGCTGTAGAAACACAGTAATTTATTAATGAGTAGTATGTAACTATTTTTGTTACAAATTTTATCAGAAAGTATTTACATATTTTTTTCTGAAAAGTATTTAAAGACTCACTAGTACATCTATTTATATAGGCAATACCTAGTTTATAAAAATTTGTATTATGAAATTTTGTTCAGGATTTTAAAAATATTTTAAGGAAAATATTTTTTTAAAAATACTTTTATCATTTTCCTTCAAATATTTTATTTCTCAGGGTAATTCACACAATCTCCTTTAAATCACAGTACCACATATTAGAAGGACAGTCTTATAATTCTTGTTGTGGACTCCAGTTCTGAATGCCAGGAACACAGCTCCTTTGGTTGAAACTCTGAACTTCAACCTGAATGTTTGGTACATTAGACCATAAAATGAAATGTTGGTAGATAGTTACTTCAGATTGGGGAAAGGCATGAGAAAGACATTCTTAATGGCTGCTAAGGGGAGAGAAAAAGGATGGTGATAAACATAAAAGGCTCTTGTTTAATTTTGCCAGAAGTGAAAATAAAGCATGTCCTAAGAACTGCCATGCTTTTGAGTTTTTGCAGTAGCAGTCTGAGAGCTGCCATTAGACATTTGTTCTACTGTGTGTCTATTATATAGGAGACTTTCTTTTATTATTTATTTATTTATTTATTTATTTATTTATTTATTTATTTATTTAGTGGAACCGAGGATCAAACTCAGGACCTTGCACTTGCCAAGCAGGCACTTGTGCCCCTGAGCTGTCTCCCTGGCCCTAGTATAAGAGACTTTCAAAACCCTTCTTCATGGAAATAGACCTGTTCTGAGATTTTTGGAAGGTTGTAACTCATTAGAAAACTAGCCTCAAACCAAAACTCCACAATCCTCAGGTAAATTGCAACACATTTAGTTGCACAGCTTTTATTTATCTATCTATCTATCTATCTATCTATCTATCTATCTATCTATCTATCTATTTATTTATTATTGTTTCAGAACCTTTGTTTGTTTATTCACTCATTTTCATGGCCGGCTTAGCCCACCCCGAGGGAAGGGCTGGCGCAGCATGTGGTGCCGGGGGATCGAACCGCGGTCCCTGAAGCCGCCCAAGCTTCCCCAAGCAGGCGCTTTAGGCCACTGAGCCATCCCGCCGGGCCCAGTTGCACAGCTTTAAAATTGTTCACTTGAATAAAATAGTCACAGGATGTTAAGTAAATTAGATTTGGTGCAGTGAATTAAATGAAGATGGGTATTGTTTTTCTGCTATATAAATCCTATAATAATAAAATTTACTATATCTGTTAAGATAAGTAAAATTATACTTGTCTTAATTTTTTTAACATTTGTTTCTCTGCCTATTTTCTTGTGGATTTTTTTTTTTTTTTTTTTTTTTTTTTTT
>PVJA010046520.1:0-15137 GCA_004027025.1 Myocastor coypus
AACTCTGTTTCCATTTTGTTCTTATTTTGTCTGCAGATTTTCTCTTCTTTCACACCATCCTTCCTAATCGTTCTTTCCTTTTGAACAATTGTTTCCTTCTTTAAAATGTGTATTTTACATTTTGGTTCTTATTTATACTTTCAACTTATGATACCAGAGAAACAATATAGCTTGTACACGTATTTGTATGATTTACTTCAGAATATTGTTTCAAGGTCCTTCCACTTAACTATAATTATTTAAATTTATTGTTTATGGCTGAGCAATGCTTCATGTATTTATAAAGAAGTCCTTTCTTTAGGTAGATGGGCTTTTAGTTTCCAAGATTTAGCTATTACCAAAAGTGCTGCTAAAACATGGGTACATGCGAATTACGGTGTTACAAACTTCTTATTTGTTGTATAACGAAACCAATAAGGGAAATATCTGGTTCAAATGGAACCTCTAGTTTGACTTTTGTAGGAATCTCCAAGTTGATTTCCACAGTAGTTGCACCATAGTGAAGGAAGCTTTCTTTTCTCCCACAGCACTGTCAGCATTCATTATTAGTTGATTTTTCTAAGATAGAGATTTTTTTTTTTTTTTCTGGAAGAAGATAGAATCAGTGTTGTTTTCATTTGCATCTTTTGAATAATCCTTGATGGAGAATATTTTTTCAAGTGTTTCTGGGTCAAGTTTTAGCCTTAGGCATGTGGAGAGCCAGTTTTACTAGCACAGCTTACTAAAGAGGATTTTTCTTTTTTAAAGGAAACCTTTTGGGGACATTATCAAAGAGAAGATGGTAGCCGGACGTGGTGGCTCACGCCTGTAATCCCAGCACTCGGGAGGCTGAGGCAGGAGGATTGGTGCGAGTTCGAGACCAGCCTGGGCTACAAAAGTGAACTCAGGACCAGCCTCAACTGCATAGCGAGACCCTGTCTCAAAAAGACAAAAAAAAAAGAGAAGATGGCTGAGTGTATTTGAAGATGTTTCTTCCTCTTCTCATCTATTCCTTTAATCTTCAAGTCTGTTGTTTTAATTTTCCAGCACCATACTGATTTTACCATAGTAGCTCCACATATAATTTTGAGTCAATACTTGTGATGTCCCCTCCTTTGGTCTTGTTACCCAAAATTCTGTTTGCTCTACAAGGTCTTTTCTTTAAATATTTTTTTTCAATATTTTCTCAATATCTGCATGGTATGCTTATTGTATTTTGATTGCATTAAAACTCTAAAACAATTTGAGGATTTGGCAATTTTTACCATGTTGGTTCTTACTACCCAAGAGCAATGGACATGTTTCCATTTTCTGATATCTTCTTCTATCTCCTTTTACAAACTACTGTAGGTTTCAGTGTGAAAAATCTTTCTTTTGTAATTCCTTTGGTCCATTGATTCCTAGGTATTTTATTATATTTTAATGGATTTTATAGAAGGTCTCACTACACAGTCATAGTGATCCTCAGGATTTTAGCCTCCCCAGCACTGGGACTACAGGTGTGCACCACCCATTCAGTCTTGATGGCTGGCTCAGCCTGCTTAGGAGTGGGCTAGCAAGGCCTGTGGTTCTTGGGATCAAACCCTGGTCACTGTGATTGCCCACGCGGGCACTTAGTCTGCGAAGCTACCTCGCCGACCTTATTTATTATTCTATTTATTATTCTTAATGATTCTGAAAAAGTATAATTTCCCCAAATTCTTTCTCAGTGAGTTTTGTTTTTTGTTTATGAATAGAAATGTTGATTTTCAGTGTTGACTTTGTATCCAGCTCTGCTACTGGTTATGGTTGTTAAACCTATAAATCTTTTAGTGTTTTTAAGTGTTCAATGTATAGTATCATATTTTCTTCAAATGAAGATAATTTATGTCTTCTTTTCCTATCCTTAGTATTTTTGTTTCTTTCTCTTTCTTAATAGCTCTAGCTAATGCCTGCAAAACTATATTGAATCTGAGTGGTGATAACAAACATCCTCATTTTGTCATAGAGTAGAAGCTTTCAGTTTTTGACCTTTTGTTATAATGATGGCTATTGGTTTTTCATAGATAACTTTTACCAGACTGAGATAAAGACTATCTCAATTTCCTGTAGTTATTTTTTAAACATAAATAAGTGTTGGACATTGTCAAGTCATTTTTCCACATCTGTTGAGATGAACATGTGGATTTTGTTTTGATTCTGATAATATTGTGCATTACATTATTCATTTGTGTAGGTAGAACCATCCCTAAATCCTTGGGATGAACCCAATTAGATTGAGATGTGTTATTTTCTTGACAATTTGTTATATTCTGTTCCCAGTAACTTGCTGAGAAGTTTGACATCTATCTTTACTAGACTTATTGGCCTATACTTGTCCCTGTAGTTGAGTTCTCTCTGGTTTTGGTATCGGGATAATATTTTCTCTCAAGAAAGATTTTGAGTGTATTATTTCTTTTTCATTTCATGAAAACGTTTGATAAGGAATGACATTAGATCTTCTCTAAATTACTTGTAGAATATAACACTGAAAATGTAAGGACCTGAGTCTTTCCTCATTGATATTTACATTAAATTTTCAATTTTACTGACTGATATTGCATTATTTAGAGTTTTTAAATCTTTTGACTCAATTTTAGTGAATGCATATTTACTTAGGAATATGTCTTTTTTTCCCATGGTTTGCATTTCTGTTTAGAGTAAATATTGTGAAACCACATATTGATGATCTTCTCTGCAGGATCCATTGTGACTTCATTCCTTTCATTTGAAATTGAGTGAATTCGAGTCCTTTCCTTTTCTGATAATTTTGGTTAATAGCTTGTCAACTGTCTTAATCATTCAAATAGCCATCTCTCCATTTAATTTATTTTGCACTGATTTCTTATTCCCATGCATGTTATCAGATCATAATCCAACGAAATTGGAAATCAATGGCAAAAGAAGCCACAAAAACTCCATAAACACATGGAAACTGAATAATATCCTACTGAGTAACCAATGGATCACAGAAGAGATTGAAGAAAAAAATTAAGCGGTATCTACACTTAAATGATAGTGGCATTGCAACATACTGGAACTTATTGGATGTAATGAAAACAGTCATAAGAGGAAAATTAATAGCAGTTAACTCTCACACTGGAAAAAAATGACCACAAATTAACAATTTAGTGTTGAAACTCATACATCTAGAGAAAAGAAGAACAAATCAAACTCACAGCTTATAGAAGGCAAGAAGTTACAATGATCAGAGCAGAAATTAATAGGACAAACATTAACTCTTTTTAGTTGATGCTACCAGGCATCTAGTGCTTATTGTGATGAGATGTAAGAACCAAAATGATTGCATGACTCTACTCCTTTGACATTGCAGGTTGTCACATACATGGCCTCTTACTGGGCTGGCTTTCCCTGCAACCTACAGATTTCCTTAGTGAACTGATAGTTACTATATATTCCTGACAACTCCATCATTCTAGATTGTCAACTGCAATCTCTGCTCCCTTTCTACATCTTCCAACAGCCACCACTTAGGGACATTCCAGTATACTTCAAAGGCTTTTTATTGCTGGAAAGAAGACTCAACACTAATAGCTTTAAAAGTAGACAGTAGACACAGTCACGTGTGAGTGTCATGAGGACTTCCTTTGAAATCAGTGTGGAAGGCCTCCTGACTTTGCCACTGTTCTGTTCTGCTGCTTAAACCATCACTATTGCCTTAGTTACTTTTTGCTCATTGCTGGGACAGATACCCGACACTCAAAATGAAGGAAGGAAAAGTTTATTTAGCTCACAGTTCATAGAGGTTTCAGTCCACATTCGGCTGGCCCGAGGCTGAGTGGAGCAGGGCGGAGAGCATCCAGTTCATGACGGCAGAACAGCAGCAAATGGTGGCAGAAACAGCCAATCAATCAGGGTAGTGGAGCAGCAGAAACAGCTTGAGTCTGTCTCTCTGTGTCTCTTTATATTACATTCAGGCTCTCTGCTTTAGCCTCCGTCTTAGGCAACACCCATAATCCTAGAAGTACTTCCACTCATAATCCCATCAGCACTAAAACCTATAATCCCAGGGATCATGGATCATGTCTTAAACTCTAGAAGTCCCCGCCCAGTGACTACATGAAGCTTTGGGGGGACAACTAGACATAAACCATAACAACTATCAAGTAGAACATGATAAATTTATCAGAAGTATATGCAGCAGTCTTGTACTACAGTTTGCATCCTTTGAGATTCTTGATGGCTCAATATGGAGAAATGCAAGATAGGGAACAAACATCATAGATGGCCCTTCTCAAGCAGTAAGTCCAGGGGTTATCATCTTTTTTTTTTTTTTTTTTTCCGGGACTGGGGTTCAAACTCACAACCTTGCATTTGCCAGGCAGGCACTTGTGCTATGGAGCTATCACCCCAGCCCCGAGGGGTTATCATCTTAAATGAAACACACTGACATTTCTGCACTCTTCAGCTTGCAGTAGGTGGGGCCTTGCCTATACCTGTGACGTCTTCAACACTTTTCTTCTTTTCCTTGGTACTTGCACTTGTCCAAGGAACTTGGTGTGTTCTTAATGAAGCTAAGCACTTTAGCAATCATAACTCCTTTGATTATAATTTTATACATTTTTTTTGTGGTTAAAGTTTAAGATTTTCAGTTATTTTTACTCTGCCTTTTCTCCTGCTTTTCACTATATGTCAGGCATAAGCAGCCAGCAATCCATGCCACAGTCTGATTAGGTTGCCTTGAAATTTCTCTCAGCAAATCCCCCTACCTTAAATTGAAGTTTTCTTTCATTTTCTTTTGCCAGAGTATAACATGCATGTAATTTATTTATTACTAGTACAATGTTTATCTTACTGACCCCCCCAAATGGGCTTTGCTGCTCACATTTTCACCAGCATTCTGCATTTGCTGTTCACAATTTGCCATCAGGTTCTGCTTGCATCCTTCTGGGGCATCTCTAGCTTAAGCATGCAGACTTTTCCAAATTCCTCCAGGAAACCTACTACAGAGAATCACATGGTCAGAAATAGTCACAGCAATGACCTGACTTCTCTGATATCAATTTATTTATCAGTCAACTTTCTCATTGCTTGGCATAATAGAGCAAAAATTCATTTATAGGAGGAAATACCTAATTGGTTCATAATTGCAGAGGATTCAGTACATGATCAGATGGCTCCAACATGCTCACTGCCTGGTGTAAGGGAAGCTGAGGATTCACATAGTGCCAGGAAAAGAAAAACCCAAGAACCAAATATATTTTCCAAAGTAATCCTTAAAAAAACTCTCAGACAGCCCCAGCAATGTGTCTTTGTAGTCCCCTAGGCAGACCTAAAGCCCGATCAAGTTCATAGTCCAGTTTAACTGTCACAGAAGTAGTTCATAAACTGTGTTGTAGACTATTTTTCTGCTCTCTTGTGTTATTTATTTTCAATGCAACCTGTTTAGGTTGATATAATCCCATTTTTCTACATTTGTTTAATTTTCTAATGGTTTTAGGGCATTTTATAACCATCCTGATGACAATAAGTGCTTCAACTCCAACATTTTTAAATGTATTCGAGAACAGAAAAAGGCATACATATTCAGAGTTGATGAGCTCCTTTAGGTGGTTTGAAAGTATAGACATTTTATTCTTTTTTCACTGAACCAGGGATTGAACTCAGGCCCTTGTGCTTGCCAGGCAAGCACTTATTCAGCTAAACTACCTCCCCAGCCCTCACTCTTCTTTTATTTATTTATTTATTTATTTATTTATTTATTTATTTATTTATTTTGTCATAATAGGGATTGAACTCAGGATCTTGCACTGACCAGACGGCAATCATTCTACTGAGCTATTTCCCCAGGCCTATTATAGATACATTTGAGAGGTTCTGTTGATGTACTATAAAGTTGTTATCTCAAAAATCTACAAGAGTTTTACACTAATATATCCATGTGCTAAATATGTAGTTTTTCTGAGTTTACTAGGATAGTGTATATGAAGATGAAACTATTTTGTTACTTGAAATATTGTTCTTTGCCTTCCTATGTTATCACATTTATCATACCATATTCCAAATTGCTTTTGATCTTATCTCCTTTACATTAACCTGAGAGTGCTCATAGATATTTCCTATAGTTTCATGTCTAGTATTCTAGTGTTTTCTGTAGTATATCATATTTGGAGGTAACTTGATAGTGTTTTATCTGTAAGTTGTTAAGAGAGGTTAATGTTGTATTCTTGCTATTGAGTGTGCATTAAATAAAAATAAAGTGTTACTTTTGCAGAATTATCTTAGAGCCAGGCAACGACATTTTCCTCTTACTGGGTAGCTGCTTAAGACGTTTCAAACTGTCTTCAATCCCATGTTGAGGATATAAATCTCCTTAAAACTATGTAATCCAAAGTAATAAGTGAGAAAATCAAAGTTCTTGTATGAACACTATTGGTAGTTAGAGGGAGTTATATTAAAATAATTTAAGAAATCCTGTAAAGTTTTTAAAGGTGAATGAGTGAAACATACTGAATGTTTTCTTTTTATGCTTGGCAGCTTAAAGTTGGTTTGATATTTTGAAAATAGACCAAATATAAGAGATTTTCTCCTGAATAAAGCTTGAAATACCATAATTTATGAAATACAAGGCCAGTTTTCCTGAAATATAGTTCTTACGAATATCTCCAAACCAAAGTGGACACAAACCTCTAATGGTTTTATTTTTTTCTAGTTTGTTAATTTACTGTGTTTCCTTTTGAATCAGTGATATGCTTTTAGAAAAGAAGGTAGAGGAAGACTATATTTACTATTAGTTTTTCAGGTTCTTGAAAGGCTTCATCACATCTATCCTCACTTAACAAAAACTTACTAAATACACATTGTATGCAAGGTGTTTGTCTAGATCATCTGACTTTCAAGCTGCTGATGTTCCCATTATAAATTATTATGTCTCTATTACTGATTAAAATAACAAATCAAGGCATAAGAAGTAAACAACAAACATAAACTTGTTTGCTGATTTAAACTAACTGTTTACACACAAGATTTAATCTTATTCCTCACCATGCAATGCATTGTTTCTGGTGTTGTAATTATTTCAGTGTCTCTAATATTTAGTAAATGCTAGGTCGTTGGAGCCCACTCTCACCACACCTGGCATTCTTAATTCTTTAAGGTTTCTTTCCTATGTTAAGTAACATTTGAACTTTCGTGTACCGTGAGGTTAAGCTAAAATATCATGTTTTGGAGAACAAACTCTACATAAGTGACAATTGATTGAATTCAATTTTACCTTGGAAGCAGCCTTTCTCCTGGCACACATGCATTTGTCTTATTTTATATCATAGTATTTTGCCATTTATAGGTGCAAATAATGACTCAATATCAATAACTAAAAATCCTTTATTCCATCCTTTGCAAATAGCCAATATAAATATTGAGAATTTTACAGCTGATATCTTTGTGAAAGTCCAAAGGAATAATTACTGATTATAATCTTATGCATAAACTTTCATTTTCTATATTCTATATTTACTGCTTTCTTGTCACTGGTTCCAGTCCACCACTGGTCCTAAGTATTCAGGGCAAAGCTTTGCTTCTGTATTAGATGTGCACACTTCTTTTCCTTGTCAATTCTCCTTTGCTAATATAGCATAACAAAAAAAAATTCTATTAGCAGATGAGTTGGATAAAGAAGATGTACACTACCCTTCTAGAATGAAAGGTCAACTTGGGTCTTTTATAGGAAAATGTATAAATCTTGAAACTGTAATGTTAACTGAGAAATCATATACACAGATTGTCTGTTGCTTTGTTTCTCTTAAATGAGAGACCAAAGGTGCAACATATAATAAGGAAAATAAAAGATAATAGGAAGTGGAGAGATGGATTGTTCTAGAAGGTGAGGGAGAACAAAAGATGAATGGAAAGATGAGGAAAAAAGGATGTAAAAAAAACATGTTTGTTTATGTACCTGTACTAACTGCACAGTGGGAATGTAAGGACAATGTAGTGCAAGTACGGGCATATACGCAAAGAAGAGGGAAGGGATTACAGAATTTGTAGAAGGTGGAAGGAAGGAAAGAAGAAAGGAAGGGGGAGGGAGGGATGGAGGGAAAGAAGGAAGGATGGAAGAAAGGAAGGAAGGAAGGAAATAAAGAAGGAAGGAAAGGAAAGGGTTGGAAAAAGGAATTAAGGGGGATTATATGCACATATAAGCTCCCCTGAAGGAATGTAAACATTAATTACTTACACACTTGAATTAATAAACTAAATTTTTAAAAGTTAAATAATAGTCCTTTAGAATTTGCTTTTGCATTATATGCTATATAGGATCGAAATAAGATTTAAAGTATGCGAAAAGATAAAGCACATAGAAATGCTGTCATAATTTTATGTAAGAGAGTTGAGCATTTAACAGTTTAAATATCTGCCAGGGCTTTTGGAAACAATCTTGCAGGGATACCACCAAAACTGTTTTTTCAAAGAAAACCTCATTTGTGTTTACTTACGACACATCCAATTTATTTGTAACATTAATCGAAGAGCTTTAAAAATGAATGTATGGCCGGGCATAGTGGCGCATGCCTGTAATCCCAGCACTTTGGAGGCTGAGGCGGGAGGATCAGTGCGAGTTCGAGACCAGCCTGGGCTACCAAAGTGAGCTCAAGGCCAGCCTGAACTGCATAGCGAGACCCTGTCTCAAAAAGACAAAAAAAAAAAAAAAAAAATTGAATGTATGATTTTCCAATTGCTGCCTACATAACTCCCTTTATTTGACTTTTCAAATGAATAGCTTAGAGCCAGGGGCTACTGGGCCTTTCATGAGACATCATACGATGTTTCAAAACAATTTTTCTCATCATAGCATGAGAAGTATATTGATTAATCTCTTAAAAATTTATTTATTTATTTATTTATTTATTTATTTATTTATTTATTTGGTACAGAGTCTTGCTACTCAGCTCTGACTCATAGCGATCCTCCTGTCTCAGCCTCCTCAGCCCTGGATTAAAAAGCATAACAACCAGTTCTTGGGTGGCACAGCATACAGTACTGTAGATTGTCTGCCCAAATTGATGATTGATTTTAAGTATCAGTTTGATTTGGTTGAAAAACACCTAGAAAATCAGCAAAGCATATTTTTATGTATCTTTTTTCATTTCAGAGAGTCTAATAAGTAATGAATGCTGTAACATTATCAGTGCACTAATTCACTGATGAGACCACAGTTTAGTTGTAATATTACAGCATAAATAAACTGCCTGATTAGAGGGGATTATAAGGGAGGTTGAACTTTGGGGACAGTATCTGGGGCCAAGCCTCTTCCTAAGATATACAGTTTTGATACTGGGAAATGAGCAGTTTTCACCTACCACATGCTTTGCTCTGAGGACTGTTTTTCTTTGAATGCTTAAGAGCGACACAGTCAATAAATGTTGACAGACTGAATTTTTTTTTTTTTTGTCTTTTTGAGACAGGGTCTCCCTATGCAGTTCAGGCTAGCCTTGAGCTCACTTTTGTAGCCCAGGCTGGTCTCGAACTTGCACCGATCCTCCTGCCTCAGCCTCCCAAGTGCTGGGATTACAGGTGTGAGCCACCACGCCCAGCCAGACTGAAATTTCTTTAAAAAATGTAAAACATAATCTTTTCCTCCTTTACATTTTTCATGCAAGGTATTTGCCACATCTATGAAAATGTGACTAACCTATGATATATCCATGTTCTATGGAGCACAAACACCTCCACCAAAAATATCTGACAGTTCAAAATCTCAACAGTGCTACTGTTAGGAAATTTAGATCCAAGTTCTCTCTTTCTTTCTTTCTTTCTTTCTTTTTTTTCCTGTATTTTTCATTTTTATTGCTTT
This sequence comes from Myocastor coypus, assembly GCA_004027025.1. NCBI lineage: Eukaryota > Metazoa > Chordata > Mammalia > Rodentia > Myocastoridae > Myocastor > Myocastor coypus. The sequence continues at coordinate 9,809 of PVJA010046520.1, forward strand.
TAATAAGAAATAACAATATTTGACAGTTTCAAAACACATTAGTAGCATATTTCAATTTTGATAGAATGCATATTATCCTCTTATTAGTTATACAGAGCACAGGATGTAGATATGATAATTTTGCTAATCATTATTGGTACAACAAAATTTCTTCTCACTGAAATAACAGGAAGTAGTTCTATACATAATCCACTGCTCCATAATCACAGTGGGTTATTGGTAAAACGACAATGTTGGAAGCTGTTGATTTAAGCTTTTTGCAGCTCAGCATTCTATTGTAGCTTTCCGTTTCATGCATTGTGATTAAACTTTTCTGCTGGGTGGTTAAGGGCAAGTTTAAGCATGATCTGTATAGACAAACATTTAACTTTTGTATCTCTCAAGGTCATTCAAATCCTCTCAGGATTCACTTTGGAACCATGTACAGTGCTTTATAGAACTATTGTCAATGTCAGCTCTCTGGATGAGTCACGGCCATTGCTTGATCATTTTGCTGTCTGGGAAAGCCTGAGAAAATATTTTTCTGTCTAGGTGACTCTCTTTTGGCACACTATGTATCTTCAGTCCCTTTCTTCTGTCACTCCATAAAACGCAGAGAGAGAAATTAAAGAAACAATATCTTTTAAGATAGCACGGAAGACAATGAAATATGTGGGAGTTAAACTAAGTAAAGAAGTAAAAGACCTCAGTGAAAACTACATTGCTCTGAAAAAAGAGATCCTACAGGATTTTAGAAAATGGAAAGATATTCCCTTCTCGTGGATAGGAAGAACCAACACTGTGAAGATGGCCTTACTTCCTAAATTGTTATATAGATGTAAAGAAATAATTATCAAATTATTTGATCTGGAGAAATCATAACTAAAATTTGTCTGGAAGAACAACAAGAGAAAACTGGGAATTGCAAAGGCAATCCTGAGGAACAATGACAGGCAGGAGGCATTACAATTTCTGACCTAAAGTTATACTACAAAGCTGCAGTGATAAGATAAGTATGGTATTGGCAAAAAATAGACCTGAGCATAAGTGATATAGGCTAAAAGATGCAGAAGCAAATACATACACACTCAGCCACCTTATCTTCAACAAAGGGGCCAAACATGCTTACTGGAAAAAAGATGGCTACTATAACAAATGGTGCTGGGAAAACTGGCTCTCCACATGCCGAAAACTAAAACTTGACCGAAGTCTATCACCATGCACTAAACTAAAATCAAAATGGATTAAAGATCTAAATATTAAAAGAAAAACTTTTAATTTCCTGGAAGAAAAAGCAGGAGAAAATCTTGAAGACATTGGGGTAGGCAAAGAATTCATGGACAAATATCAAATGCACCTTTCTTTCTTTCTTTCTTTCTTTCTTTCTTTCTTTCTTTCTTTCTTTCTTTCTTTCTTTCTTCTTTTTGGTATAAATAATACCAACTGTATTTCTTGAAGGTTTTTTTTTTTTTTTGGAAACAATAATTGTTTAAGAGGGCATACATTTGTAATAAAAAAATAGGACCTAGATAAGCTATTTCTTAAACATTGAAAGCAAATAATTGTACAAGTAAAAATGTTGGATTAAATCTGGCAGTGTCCAAACATGGATCTGGTGAGGTCTATTCCTAAGGAACCAAAAAATGAAGGACAGCCTCTGCCATTTTTCAATTACACTTCCTCAAGGCAATTCAGTAGAGAAAACGTTTTAATGCAGACATTTATTTATTCACTGGCATAGAAATAGTAAGCCAAATCCAGGAAGTACTTTGACCTTCACAGGAAGAATTCAATATAATGGTTAAAGACACAAATCTCCACTGGCCTCCCCAAAACTCCAAAGTTCAAACTTTTTGAACTTTTAACTCTCATCTCTTGGTGTCTAAGTACTTCACTTTTTCTCTTGTAATCGTCACCTTCCTGAAATGACAGAGACTTTAATGCTCCTTTTAAATCAAAATAGGTGTTTTCCTCAGCAGGTGCTTTCCATTTATGAGAAGTTAAATGTTTCTTCCCCTGACAGTTAAAAAAAAGGGAAAAAAGGAAAAGAAAGACTTGTAGAAAGCAAAATCAGTCACTACTGCCTACCACCAGGTGAGAAAATACCCTGTTTTTCACATTATCTAATGTAAAACTAACTCATGTAATTTTCTTCAAAGGTAGATCTCAAGATTGAGCATCTAACCACATACCTGTCTTAAGACAACCCAAGACATATTTCTAATGTGTTGGAAGGTTATGGTGAAATGCTTTTCAATTTAAGGGTCAATATTAATCTTATACCTATAAAATTGGCATTTCATATATCTCTTTCTGTATTCAACCCAAATATTATCCTTGAAGAACTAATGTATTTTCCAGTTTCAAGCACTACAGACTATTTAATGATTTATCTTTTTTATTTTAAAATGAATAATGTCTGAAGCTTAATTATGTCTATGTATTGATGCGATTGTTGTTTGGTTCACGTGTACCTTATTTAATGAACAAAGCTGATAATATCATGTCTAGCAACTTAAACACTTGTCATTTTTGTACTGAGACAATTTAATGTCTTCAGCTATTTTTGGATGTACAATGCACCTGATCTTTCTAATAATTTGTTCAAATTATTTATTATCAAACTAGAAAACAACTTAAAGTGCTCTTTACATATTGAAATAGTAATTGCTTGCTTAATGTAGCATCGAGTTATCTACTTTAAAATTTTTTGTACTGTAAATATAAATATAAACACTTTATAGATCACTTTTGTATTGTGACATATAAAGCATTTAAAGTTATGCATGATTCAATTTCACTTAAATCTATTGTCAATAAGTGGTTTTGTCAATTAATTAATAAAATACTATTGAATTTTCATTGCAACTAGAATGTTTTTCATAAACACTAGGTATTCCCTAGAATTAGTTCTGTATTTTATATATACATTAATTCTAATGGTTTATTTATCCTTGCATATATTTCTAGAACATAATTTCCAACAATATTTATCACACAATTCAAGTTTTACATACAGTGTGTTTTCCTTCTACTTGGAAGTTTTGATTAGCTACTTGGATAAATATTACCAGTGTTGCTTAGTTGATATAAATTTTAAAATTTCATTATTAAAATAAAATTTTATTATTAAATGAAATTATAATTTCCTTGGAAAACCTGCTAAACATTTTATTATATTATTATCTCCTTTATTTTTTTTTTGCTTATTAAAAGATCATTAAGTCTATTTTCATCCACATTTTTAAATCCTTAATCATTGGAAAGAATTTTGGTATTATATATAGTTTTTAATTCTGATTTTCTCTAATTATTATACACTCACTTATTTCTTAAGTACATATAAAATTCACTGCAAGAAACAAGGAATCTGGAGACAAATGTATGTAGTAAAATGCAGTAAGCTTGGACTTTTATTGAGACTATGGTCTCAGAGGTGGTGAATGGTGAAACAATCCCAGACAATAATGATTCTCTTAGTTTATAAATAAGAATATTCTGATGACTAAAAAATATTTAGTTTTTTAAAACTATAACTCAGATGTCTAGTTTTATGTCTAGCCATGTCATAAAAGACTTTTCAGAGAAAATGATGCTTAGAATGGGAAGACTTGCAGGGAGAGAGCTAAGATTCAAGAATCTTGAGGTGCTGCTTTTCAGAAACAGCAGACACATAGGGCAGCTACCAAGGCAACATTACCATTTAGTAAAGGATTTGGTGATGTTTTCCTCAAAACACCAGTGACAAACTAATAATCTAATCTATCCCGTACATACAAAACCAGTTATCTATGGCTTATCTAAAATAAGCCAGTTTGGCATTGATCTACAAATTGGATTTTAAAAAAAACGTATATTTATCCTGCTAATGACATTAACAGCTTTGTAAGCACAGGACTAGCACAATGAGCAACAAATCATGAATTAACCATCCAGAAGGTTGCATTTCCCTATCTGGATGGGTAATTCAGTGTGTTTAAAAACAATATATCCCTGTTGCAGAAAACCTATCTGTAGATTAAATGGAGGCACAGATAACTAAGCATAACTTGAAGAACACTAAATTATCCCATCGACAAGAAATTTCAATAAGTAAATAATGGACAAGATGTTATCTATTTTTCTATAAAAACCTGGATTATTTTGTACATTTTTATACACTAACAAAAATGAAAGCAGTATTTTTTCATGACATTTAACTTGTAGAAATAATTTCTGCAGAGTTGGATATTCATTCTTTTTAGCCAAAGTACTTCTTTTATTTCTTCTTTCGTAGGTGATCTAAGCACTTCGTAGGTTCATGTCTATATCAATAGCAATGATCTGGTCAATGTTGTGGAACCAGCTTTCTAGAGGAGAAAAACAAACAAAAAATTCCTATATGTGTATAGCTTCTAAATTTGTGGCATGTGTATTTGCATGGTGGCGAGCTTCAAGGTTCCAACTCGATGTCATTGAATACAGAGTTGGATAATGATTCCTGGACTTGGGTCTAACTAGCTGGTTTAATCTAACTTTATTGAACCTCTCTTTATTGTTCTAGAATTGGTCACTATTAGAGATTTGAGTGTTGTCTTCTATCTACACTCATCTGTACTAAGGTTTATGCGCTGCTTTCTAATATTGGGAATGGATTTCTGTCGCTGTCTTTGGGCTCATTAAGAGGTACATTTTCACTAACACTGAAACATGCAAAGCATGGTGACTGCTTTGGAGAGAGCATGACTATCCTTCCGGATGACTCTGATTTAAACTTGGCTGCTGGTGGTCTTGTAGGTCCTGCCATGGAAACCATAATCCTCACAAAAATTACACAGCAGCTGGGTTAGTATTTATTTTCCACAGTTTCTGAGCAATTTTGAGGGACTTTGGAATGCACCACATCTATATATATTGAGTCGATGGGCCAGATTTCCCATGTGTACTCTGTTGCAGTGATGTTGGCCATAGTGGGACTCTGCATTTCTCTTCATGAGTTCCACAGAGTAGCTCCAAAGCTTCCTGTTCTTTTGCATACCAAATGTTCACAGATGACTTCAACAGATGCATTGCTTTCACTCCACCACACCGAAAGTGTTGGCCATAATGGTGATCCTGTAAACAACAGCAGAGCTGGTACCAGCAACTAAAGTCTGTGCTCTGTTTTATTAATCTATTCTAAGCAACCAATTCCAGTAGTTTTATATCTCCACTGCTTTCAGGAAAAAAAAAATAACTGTAATTTAATTACTGCCTTAAATCTGATCCAGTAGTTCATGGATTTTATCAGACTTCTGAATTTGCCAGATTTAGTGGGTGAAAAGGAAGTTCTGATACTGATATCTTAAACCTTTTTTTTTTTTTTTTTTTT
>PVJA010046521.1:0-15077 GCA_004027025.1 Myocastor coypus
AAAAAAAAAAAAAAAAAAAAAAAAAAAAAAAAAAAAAAAAAGAAGAACTAAAGATAGTGCATGGCACTACTGTTCATTTGGAAAAGTCAGAGGAAGCAATTTCGAATTTTTTTTAGTATAAAGCTAAAATAAATGTGTTCAAAGATACTGATTAAAACACTATGCAATGCCTGCAGTCATTGTGACGTTACATGGTATGCCACAAATAGGTAAATTTTATTTTAATGTGTCAATTAAAAATAAATTTAAATAGTAAAAAATTGGTGAAAACTAAAACTGAAAAGTAAGCACATTAAGAAAAGCATATGTGTACTATATGGTCCTTTTGTAAATGAGGACTCTATAGTGGCCTATACCTGTCTCTTAGAAACTATAAATGGAACGTGAAATGTGACTGTTTTTCATGTCTTTCATATAGGCCAAATCATAAGGCTAGTGTTTAAACCCTGCAGTGATTTTAGCAAAACTTTACAGGAGTAATGCTTTAATTAGCTATTCCTTTAAGTCTTCAATAAGATTAAAAAACAAAGAAGACACATTTAAGTTCATCAGTCTTTCTCAAATTGGTCTCCTTCATCAAATGTTTCAAAATGTTACTTCACAACAGCATTTGTTGTGGCCATATGTGAGGTCAATCGATAACAAAATGGCTAAAAGTCTGAGTCACCTCTTGGCCAATTAGTGATAGCTATACTGATAGATACTTACACTGTTTAGAATTTAGTTATATAAGTAATGTCAGAGTTGTGGTGTGGTATTCTGAGTCCAGACTGTTTTCTGTGAAGGATTCCACTTATCTTTTAATCCAATTTATGCTTCATCAAAGTTCTTATATATCTCACTGTAAATTGAACATTGCTTCCTACTTTCTTCACTGAGCTTTTTTTTTAATACTCAAATTGTATCTACTTCACAGTAACTGTACTATAATCAACCTAAATTTTGGAGGAAGAAGGGCAAGGTAGAGGCTAAATATATAAATTATCATTTTTATTATTTACTACCAGAGTTATTCAGCCATCAAACGTGGCTCTTGATGGATAGATACTGGGACTTTCTTACGGTTTGCCCTATGCTTTTTAGAACAGTTGGCCTAAGGCAGGGAATCAACAAGAGCTGATTGAATTACTGATATCATAACTCCTAGGGGAGGTGCTACTGAAAGAATTTTGGCAAAAGTTTTGGGGAATCTTGAATGATTATTTTCTAAATTATTTTTTCTTTGCAGTGGAAGAATCTTATCTTGCCATTAAATTTGACAGATAGCTTTGTAGGGAACATCAGTCTGGGTTGGAAGTTATTTTCCTTCAATACCTGAAATACTTTACTCCAAGCTCCTCTTGATTTAATGTTTTGTGTTGAGAAATCTCCTGTCATTATGATGGGCTTTCCATTGCAGATGATTTGTTTCTTCTCTCTAACAGCTTTTACTATTCTGTTCTTTTGCTGAATTTCTAGGATCTTGGTTATTATTTGTTTAGGTGTAGATTTATTTTGATTATGTCTAATTGGAGTTCTGCATGCCTGGTTATTGTATGTCAGCTTCTTTTCTCATTCTTGGGAACTTTTCTGTTACTATTTCTGCAAATAGTCTTTTTGTCATTTGTGCTGACTCTTGCTGTTTCATTGATGTCTATTATTCTTATATTGGTTTTCTTTATGGCATCTTGTAGCTGCTGAGTTGTTATTTCTTGTTTCCTTGCTACTTTTAAGAGATCTTTCTTTTCATGTTCATTAGCTGCAGTCTTTAAGGTCTGAAAGTCTCTCTTCAGTTTCTCTGAAGCAGTTTTGCCACCTTTCAATGAAATTGTTACTTTCCTGGCTATTTGTTTGAATCTGTTTCATTCATTCTAATTCTTTCCTATATTGTTCGTTCAATGTATCCATCATTTTTCTATTCTCTGTTTTTTTAAAAATCTGTCTTCTTTAGATGTTCTGAGCATCTGAAAGATTATTTCTGATCTTATTTATTTTATAGCCTGATGGACTTATTTCTTTACTTCAGTTGCTATCATTTCAGAAGCGTCAGGTGTGTAACTTCCCAGTTCTTCTATATATTTGTTTTGGGTGGGCCAGAGGATTGAGATTGCCTTTTGCTCCTTGGCCTTTTGAAGCTCCCAGTGATCACCTGCTAACAGGGTGGGAGTGGAGTGGAGCATGGGTCAGTAGGGTTCTACAACAGTTTAAGGGCATGGTAGGACTCACCAAGACTCTTGCTACTGGTTGGGCTATATCTGAAGTTCAGCAAAGATTTCTGCAGGTTATGAGTGTAGGCCAGACTCACTAGCACCTCTGAGCTGCTGAGCATCCATTATATACTCAGATGGTGGGACAGGGCACTGAGAGATGCACCATGCCTCTACTTTTGCTGATTGCTTATGTGGAAAGTTGGATAGGTTCCAATGAATATTCAAAAAATACCAGTATATCAGGATGAGTTAAGAAAATTTACAATATTTCATTAAAAGTGGACAAGATCAAATGTTGTAATAAAATGCATTTGCTTTACACCAGAAGAATCCTTTCATTCTGGGATGAAAAATGTAGTCTCCATCAACCATTGATTAAGATTTGATCTAACCATCAGTTCATGATAATTGAAAGAGACAGAGGCTACAGTATAATAAAATGGTACAAAAATTCTGTAAGGATTTATGAATATCAGTGATTGATGGAAAAATACCGATTCCAAGTTAAGTCTAAGACATCTGATATTCAGAAAGACAATGATGTTAAGCTCAAGTACCTATGTTACAGAGTAATAGTATCACTAAGCTTATCTCCTGGAGGGTTAAGAATGTAAGTTTATGACCAAAAATTAGAGAAAAAGAAGGTCTCCAAGGACAGGCAGTATTTTGGCCCTAGCCCTTCAAGGTCAGTGAGGACTCAGGACATAAGAGAACCTGTGCTATAACATCCTATAACTCAGTAGTGTCCAAAATTTTCTGTTCAAGGAGATTATGGGTCTATAGGGGAAAGGGATTGGCGATGTATAGTGTGACTAAGGAGAGTCACCTAGAGAGAAAACATTCTCTCAGGCTTTCACAGAAAGCAAACTAGTCATGCAATGGCCATGACTCATCCAGATGGCTGACACTGACAACAGATCTACAAAGCACTGTACATGGTTTCAAGGTAAATCCTGAGGGGATTTGACTGACCTTGGGAGATACAAATGTTACATGTTGTGTTTTATAGGTCTTGCTTTAACTTGCCCTTAACCACCCAGCAGAAAAGTTTAAACACATGACATAAAAAGTAAAGCTAGGTTAACATGCTGAGCTGTAAAAGGCTTAAATCCATAGCTTCTGACATTGCCAGTTTTGCCAATAAACCACTATGATTATGGAATATTGGACTATATATAGAAGTACTTTCTCTTAGTTCAATGAGAAGAATTTTTTGTAACAATAATGACCAGAAAAAGTATCATGTCTGCATCCTTACTCTGAATAACTACTATAAGGACAACAATATGTATTGTATTAACTATTGAGGATGCACTGCTAATATGTTTTGAAACTATCTCATCATTATTTCTTGTTAAAAGTAATAATAGAAAATAAATAAAATTTAAAAAGAACAGAAAAAAAGAAAAATGCAGTTTCAGAAAGCCATACCAGATGACAAAACATAAGTTTTAAGAAATATAGATAATTCAGGGAAATTTAAAACAAGGATGTGATATACTACATTTGGCAGAGTTAGAAACATTTGGCTGTTCTGTAGAGATTTTGGATATCCAAAAAATATGACTTCATAATATATTCTATATAGTGGTAGTCTGTTTTCAGTTTTAAAACTGAGAAAGTTTAAATAATTTCTCATACATAATTAAGCTGAATCACTTCTTGAATTCAATTGTGAATATTTGGAAACCAAGTCCTAATTTCATTTTATGAACTAATTCTGTGATTAAAGTGTATTACTCAGTCTCCTAGAAGTTGAAATGTTGCAGTGCTGAAACTGTTCTGATGCATGTAATAAAGAAATGACAAATATATATGCTAATGTAAGGTTGGAATGGAAAAGTAGTTAAAAGTTAATATATTTTTCAGTTGATGTTAGCTGCAAAGTTATTTTTCATTGTCACCAACACACAGATTCCCGTATTTTGTTAGCATCACACTGGAGTGTCTGATCTATATGGAGAATGAATTTGTCTCTTGGGCAGCAAATACAAGTAAGTGATATCTTTAAATTACAAGTATTCTAATGAGCAGAAGTGGATGACAGATTTTTGGTTTTGTTTCACATACCAGTGTGAAGAACTTCTGCTTCTTCATAACCACAAATCATTGGTTTGCTTATTGTGACTTCTATAAAGGAGCCAGCCTGAGACACTTAGTAGCTCTACACCCTCTCTTCTGCAATGCCCTGGCATTTGTACTTAGACAGATACTAAATTCTTTATTTTTGATCAGTGTTCCTTTAGAAACATTGTTATGATATTTTCTTTATAACAAAAGGAATTAAATTGCCGTGTTTTATGATCTAAAGCCAATGAAAGCCCTTTGAAATAAAAGGCATTTCCTCTTGATTAGTCATTCTAAGAAAGCTTAAAGAAAGGTACCAATTATTTCTGACTGGTGGCAAGGGAATTTTGAGCGACTCTCAATATGTTTTTGTTCATTTTTCAGCTTATCTGTATGGTCTACTAACATTCAATACTAATTAAGAAAACTCTGAAGAAGGTAAAAAAGGATTTATCTACATTTTCTCAAACTAGCATGGCCTTAAAAGCAGCTGAGAGAAACCTTGCTTTTTCAGACACATTCCTGAGAGAAAAACCCCAGAGGCTGGAGTTTGTGTAGAATCACAAAGGTGTTTACGTTTTATTACCTAACTCCTATGTGCTCTGGCCTAAGTATGCTAGAAATTGAATGACAGAACAAATCAGAGATAAAGTTATGAAATACATGTAATGTATTTATTTTAGTCATTAAGCTATGATACTCTACACATTCACATCTTATATGTGTCTTTCGCTGCCTTTTAGCAATTTCTTGTGCCTGTCCAAAAGCACTGGCCCAAGAACTGACTTGATCCTAGCCAAAAGGATGAGAAGCAATTGGCACAAGTTCTGACTGAGCAATATTGAATGGACAACATTCTCACATTCTTTTCCACCATTTCTTAGAAGCACATCACATTGTGTGTGTGCAGAGACACATATATATATGCATACACCTGTATGTTACAGAGAGGGAGAGAGACCTAGCCCTTTTGTCAAAGTAGTGTGTATATGTCCAAATAAAAGTTAACTTTATATAATCTTCTGGTGTTAAATGCTCAGTTAAGATGTAATCATTCTTTTGAAACTTTTGTTTCTATTGTTACAAAACTTTCAGAAGATTATAGTGAGACATTCTCCTCAATCCAAGTTATCTTATTATGGGTACAATGCTAGACTCTTTTTCTTTGTTGGGATTTGTTCTTTATCAGATCAAACTGTGACACTCAGTTTAGCTGGCTCCATTCTTGTTGTTGGTAGCAAGTCACTTCAGTGCTGTAATGGTGTGCCTGGTATGTATAAGGGCTAATTTAAAGGTGTAATGAATGGCTCAGATTAAACTTTGGCAGCATGTTGCCTTCACATCGGTTAAAGCATAAAATACTGACAGGGTAGGAAAAATAAATTTAGAAAACAAGTGTACTTTTGGTGTTCACCTATTTTATGTCTGGCTCTTGGAGTCAGCTGTGCTCACTGGATAGAAGAGCACACAGAGTTACTGGGCCCCCACCTCAAGGAGGAGGAAAATACATACTTTTCAAAAATATGCACTGTGAAGAAGACACAGTATACCTTCCAGATGGACAGGGACAGTTGGGAATTAGTCAAGGGTCATAGCCTTGGAACTTTTCTTTTCTACCAAAGATATGGCTAACTCTGGTCTGTTCAGCTCTAACATGCCTGGTTTCTGGTTGGAAAAATTGGAGGAGAATTAAAATATTCTTAGTCTACAGAGTGATGTAATTTTTGATATGTTTTTGCATGTGAGCCATCGCATTTTGTTTAATGTCTGCTTACACACTCATTCACCATAATCTTGGTTGTCATATTTGCATATTACAAATTTTAATTTGGCAGATAATATGCACGTGTATTGTGAAATTTTTAACCTGCGATTCCTGAGCAGTACTATTGAAGACACTCTATTCATAGCCTTCAGAAATATTTGGGATTCTTTGGAGAATTTTTTCTTCTTATGAGCACCATGACTAATGTAACAAGCTGCTTTCCTCTTTCAGTTGTCTTCTATAAAATAGTTGAGCTTGTGGCTCACCTATAAAAAGATGGAACTTTATGGGATGTGCACATGGGTAAACTCACCCCAGTATTGTGCCCTCTCTTAAATTTAGCCAATGCCCTAAATTTTTTAGTCTATTTTAATTTAATAATCTTGATTTGATTATGTATCTTAAAGTCTTAAATCATTTTTTGATAAATTATAGGTAAGTTAATTTTCAAAACTATCATAGAAATTTAATACTCACTAGTAATTTTCCCTTGTTTTCTGAGGTTATGATCCTCCTGTTTCAGCTTCCCCAGTGCTGGAATTACAGATATATGCCACACCATGCCCAGGTGCTACCTTTGGGATTCCAGGACTGATATGCAGTAATGGATTGAGCTTGGGATCTTGCACTTTAAGGACAGGCACTTATGCTGACAAGCTATCTCCCAAGCCCTAAGATCATATAGTCTGTGTTAAGCTGCTATCAGAGAGCAGCTCTCACAACTGTTTCAACTTTTTCAATTAGAGGAGTAAGAGAAAGATGTCACCATTGGTGTGGGCATTCCTAACACCATATCTCCTCTTTGCTTTCTTGTGAATGTCTCAGAAAGGTATTTGCATTCATTATTGTGGAAAGAGAAAAGTTTTCAGAATGTGGAGGAGCATGAAAGCAAATACTGCAGGAGAACGAAGCATAAAGATAAATAGGAGCCTCAGAGAGCAGCAGATGAAGGTTGTTGAGGACTTCGGCTGCTAATGTCCCTCTTGGTGCTGCTCTGAGAACATGCCCATTGCCTCTTTGACCACTGTTCTAGGTAGGCACCTTGGAGACAGTGTCCAGTGGAAGATGAATTAATATTGACAAATTTTCTGTATTTTCTTCATTATCATGATTGCTAAAATCAAACTGAATATAACAGTTGGAGGAGGGGGTACCAGGAAAGACACCAAGCTTAAAGCAACATGGCATGGAATTTATTGTGCTGGGTATAGGCAGGCAGAAAGCAACAAGGCCATTTGTCTTGAGCAAAGTGTGTCTCTTTTATAGAGATGGAAAGAAAGCAAGAGATATTAGGAGAGAAGATGTTTAGTAAACATCTAAGGTCAAAGTTCATTGGCAGTCTGGCACCTAAGAGGGCAAGATCCTTGAAGTGTCCAGTGTAAATTTTGAAGTGTCTCCAGATGTCCCCAGTACCTGCAAAATTCCTTGTCCTGTCTTATCTCCTCCACAACATCCTGTGTTTGCCAACAACAATTTTGGTACTGAGCTGAGTTCCCTGCAGAGAGTAGTCCCTCTTTTGGCAAGCAGCTTGGGGGCTTGGGGGAGTCCAGTCTGGTTCAAACCTTATACTGAGAAAAGCCAAGAATACAACCTCATTAAACCCAAAATTTTGTTTACAAATATAATTTCTTTGTTGAAAATTTTGAGATAAAATTGAAATATGAAAGCCTTTTGAATTTTTTTGAATAATTGATAACAATTACTTCAGAATTATTTCTTTTCTACTTTAGGGAAAGGTCTACAGGGTGTTCAGGGTCTCACTACTAGATTGAACTTGTAGTGATTTTCCTGTTTACAGACTCCCAAGAACTGGGATTACAGATATGCGCTATTCCTAGTTTCAGTTGCCCTCTTAGCATGCCCCAGGGGTGGGGACCAGCACAATAACTTTTTTTTGTAATTCCATTGCTATCTTTCCATATGATATTTGTCATAATTAGGGTAGGGAGGCATGTAAGGCTTACTTTCTTCCTGCTGATTAGTGGAGATTGTAATTCTTTAATTTTTTGTTTCTACAATCACTACAAGGTGCTGTCCCTCAGGCTTATGTCGAACCTTATATGTAAATGCATGCAAATGCAGTTCATATATTCTTAAATTGTATTTGTACAAAGCATAACTACAAAAATTTAAAAAATTGTGAAGATAAATCACCACCCATGTTGATGTTTAACTTCAAGTTTAATTTGTACCAAGATTTTAAAATAACCATTAGATCTTAGAAAAGAATTATTGTTTTAAGTTGTTAAATTAATATTTAATCCAGTGACATGTTTTCCTTCAAGCCCAAGACTCTTAAAGCCTCCACTGTACTTCTGCCTATATAACTGTTGAAGACAGCTTGCCAGCGTCTGCTTGGCCCAGCCTGTCTGAGGCTACACACATCAGTTTTAATAGCTCTCTATCTGAAATTCCTCTTAGTTATTTTCATTCCCACTCATGAAATGCTCTTACTTTCTCAAAACATTGAGCTTCTCTCAGATGCACCAAGGAGAAAAGTCCTGTCATTTCAATTGATTTTGATATTTATTTATACATTATATATTATCATATCATATATCATATCATATTTATTATTAAGTTTATTGGCTATTTGGACAAACATAACGATCACATTATTTACTTCCATGTGTTATATCTTGATTGCTTTTCCCCCCCATTTCCTTTCCTTCTCCCAACCTCTCTTTCTTCACTCACCTACAAATCTTAGCTCTCATTTAATGCTTGTTTTCTTACTTTCTCCTTTCTTCATTTTCCCTTTCCTCTTTCCCCTCAAAGAATTTCTTCCTATTTCACAATATCAATTGTTCATTTTGGTACTTGTTTGCACTTTCATTTTCTCACACCCAAGAGATGATGCAATATTAACACTTGCTTGTCTGATTTATTTCACTTAAGAGTATGGTCTCAAGGTCCACCTATCTAGCTATAAGTATTTCAAGTTGATTTTTTTTATTATCCATTTCTTTTTTATCCATTGATCAGTTGATGGGCATTTGGTTTGTTCCCAAAATTTAACTATTACAAATTGTACTTTTATAAACATGGGTGCACATATATTGCTGTGGTATGATGCTTTTAGTTCTTTTGGGAAGATACCACGAAAAGAAATAACTGGGTCAAATGGGAACTCTAGTCCTAGATTTTGAAGAATCTGTCTACTGATATCCACAGTGGTTGTACCAATCTACACTTCCACCAATAGTGGAGAATGATTTCTTTATTCCCACATCCACACCAGTATGTGTTATTGGTTGGTTTGTTAACAATAGCCATTCTTTTTAGAATGAGATGTAATCTCAGTGTTGTTTTAATTTGCATCTCTTGAATGACCAATGATGTTGAACATTTTTTCATATATTTATTTGCTAGTTTTATTTATTTATCTGAGAAGTATACATTCATCTCTGATACCTACTTTTGGCTTGGGTCTTTACTTTGGAAGGGTCTGTCTGATTATTTAATTTTTATATGTCTAGCTGTTAGTCCTTTGTCTGAAGAAGAAACAGTTAAAAATTTTCCCCACTCTGAGGAATATCTTTTCACTCTGTTGATGATTTCTTTTGCTGTGAAATGCTTTTTTAATATAATAAGTTCCCAGTTGTTGATTCTTTGTAGTATTTCCTGTGCATTCAGGATTGTGTCCATGACATCTTTGCATATAACTATGCATCAACAGTTCAAATTATTTTGTCTTCCAGTAGAGTGCTTCTCTTTTAATATTTAGATCTTCAATGAGTTCTGATTTTAGTTTAATGTGTGGAAATAGACATAGGTCTAGTTTTTCTTTTATGTGTTTAGTACAGTGGATCTACAATGTCCCACTACACAAATTGGACTCCTAGCGATCCTTCCTCTTTTTCGGCCTCCCAAGCACAGGCACATGCCACCATGCACAGTATGGATTGCTTTCTCAGAGTGCCTCAGGACTATTCTGGCATGGGATGTAGAGGAATCCAATTAAAGCCTTGGGGCTTTCATTCCAGAGCTATCTGGCCAGCCTCACTTGAGTCTAATTTTATTCTTTATGGAAAGCCAGTTTTTCTAGCACCAGTCATTAAAGAGACTTTCTTTCAGTGAATGTGTTTGGCTGCTCCTTTGTCAAGGGTAAGGTGCCTGAGTGTGCTTGGATTTGTTTCTGCATCTTCTAATCTGTTCCCGGCGTCCTAGGGTCATTTTGTTCTTTCCAGTACGATCTTGCTTTTATCACAGTGGCTCTGGTGTATGATCTGCAGTCATAGATTGTGATGCCATCTGCCTTGCCTTTGCTGCCCAGTGCTGCTTTTGCTATGCTAGGTTTCTTTTGGTTCCAAATGAATTTTAGGCTTGATTTATCTAGTTCTGTGAGGTATGCTGATAGTATTTTGGTTGTGATTGCATTGAAACTGTATAACAATTTCGAGAGTACGGTCATTTTTTATTATGTTGCTTTTTCATATACAAGAACAAAGGATATCTTTCTATTTTCTGACATACTTTTCAATCTTCTTTTTTAGAGTAATGTAGTTTTCAGTATAGAGATCTTTAATTCCTCTCTTAGCTTGACTCCTAAGTATTTCATTTGTTAAAAGGTTATTGTGAAAATTGTTGTTTCCCTAATTTCACTCTCTGTGAGTTGTTATTTTTTTGCAGGAATGTTATTGATTTTTGAATGTTGACTTTGTATCCACCTACACAATTTGGTTATCAAATCTAAAGGTCTTTTGGTGGATTTTAGCCTGAGCTAAAACCTAGATGAAGATACAGCCATTTTGCCCTATGCTGGAAATCAGCAGCAGCAGGGAAGAATACAGAACCTTTTTGTTGTCAGTGGTGATGATACTGAGGATCAAACTCTGATAGTTTACACTGAGCTGAATCTTTAGCACCCATCATCCCCTTTTCCTTTTCTGATACCAAAAACTGAACTTGAGGCCTTGTGGCTGCTAGGCAGGTACTGGCCCACTGAACTACATCCCAGGCTGTCAGCCTTTTAAAAGTTTGTTTTAGTTGGAGAATGGTTCTTGTAATGTTGCTAAGGTGTCTAGGCCTAGAATGAATTTGAGATCCTCCTGCCCCTGTATCCCAGGTTGCTGGGATGCACCAACATGGTTGGCCCACAGCTTCTAGTTTACTATCTTTATTCAAATGCCCATTTTTGTGATCATCTATCAGTTACTCTGATCTGACCTTAGCATATGGTCTACATTTATTGAAATAAAATTTACCCCATCCTAATGGGTATTTATTTATTTATTTATACCGGGATTGAACTCAGGACCTTGCCTTTGACAGGCAAGTGTTTATTCTACTGAGATATTGCCCCATCCCCAGAATATACACTTTGTTTTTGATACTGGGTATGGAACTTGGAACCTTGTGCTTGAAAGACAGGTATTTATGCTACTGAGCCATCTCTCTAGCCTCCAATGAGCAATTATTTTAAGTCTACTAAAAGAAAAGATTAGATTTCACAAACAAAAGTAAAAATAAAAATTCATACGTAAGACACATCACAACTTAACACAAAAAGAAAGATTATGTTATCCTGGCATGGTAGCATGTCCATAATCTCAGCACTCTGGAAGGCTGAAATGAGTATCATGAGTTCAAATTCATCCTGGGTAACTTAGCATGACCTTGTCATAAAATTAGAAAATAAAAACATCTCAAGATAAGCTCATGTAAAGATTGGGCTTAATTTTCAGTAGTGGTAGACACACACTGACAAAAACAGAAACAAATCCAAAACACTGCAAAATATTTTGTGATTATATATGGGGAGTTCTATCTGTTTATTTTATTATATTTTTTAAAGAGCAGGGTCAGCCAGATAACTCAGCAAACTAAAGCACCTGCTTAAGCAGAGCATAGCAGGTAGAGTTCGATCGCTGGCCTGCTATGCAGACTCCACCCCTGGGTTGTGCCGAGACTGTAATTGAATCTGGGAGTCATGGAGTGTGTCTATAATCCCAGCACTTGGGAGGCTGAAAACAGGAGAATCATTACAAGTCTGATCTACGTACTACAATCTTGTAGACCCTATACTACATACACTAAAAAAAGAGAAAGTGCAAAGTAGTATTAAAACAAAAAATTACAAGTGATATGGAATTTCACAGTATTTGTTGTAATACATACTGTTGTCTTCCAACCAGGTACTCATATTACCAGACAGATACATGTAAATTTGGAAGAAGAAAGAAAAGAGAAACAAGTATGAAGAAATTAAGAAGCATAACAGTACAGATAATTGAAAAAAGGAGACAGAACAAATTAAAGCATTAACTGCTTCCTTCTGTAGACCAGCAGAAATGCACAGTTGTCCAAACCATCCTTCTTGCATACATGGAGAAATCCTTTCACTGCACTCCCTCTCCTGTCCTTTTCCCCAACTCAGTAACTCTTTCTTTTTGAATAAGTACACTCCCTTTCCCAGTATCTATTGTACACTTCAGATTCTATATTGGAATTTTAAATATAGAAATATTTCTATCCTGTGAAAATCTAAAACATAAGTAAAAATGACAATATAAATGGGCTCAAGTACATTCAGAATCCCATGCTTCTAAATCGCTTCTGGCACATGATTGTTGATCTTTGCTTTTGTCCCCGATGATACTATGCTCTGTGTTATCTAGAGTGCTGGTGATGCAGCACTTGAAAAATTAAAATGAAATAAAAATAAAACCAAAAAGCTGGATGAAAGAACTAAAATGCCTGCCTTTAAACATTACTAGCTTTGCATCTTGTAAGGGATTTACATGCCTCACTTTCCTTATGTGCAATCAGGAGCATAATATTAGCAATTTTGAAGGATTTCTATGAGGAAAAAGTGAGTCCAGATGTATAAACTGTTGGGACAGTGTCCAGCACCTGGTCAGTGCTACACATGTGCTTTCAAAATAAATCAGAAAACATGTTTATCCACTCTTTCTTTTTGAAATTTGGGACCTGTTTTTATTTGAAATCTGTGCTAAGGCTAACAATACTGTGTAGAATAATTCAAAATAGCTAAAAGAGAAGATTTTTGAATTTTTTCAATGTATTTGGTACAGGGTCTCACTATGCAGCTTGGGCTTGCAGTGATCCTCCTGTTTTCAGCCTTCTGAGTGCTGGAATTACAGGTGAGTGCCACTATTCCTAGACTTGGTGGCTGGCTTAGTGCACCTGAAGCAGTTCAGGATCGGTGTTTGGTGCTGGGGATTGATCCCGGTCCCTGCGCTTGCCTAGGGAAGTGCTTAGTCCACTGATGTATCTCCTTGACCCTTTGAATATTTTTATGCAAACAAAAAATGTACATGATAAATGATCTGATTCCATTAATAAACAAGGTCTACATATACTGAAACACTGCACTACACCTCATAAATATGTGCAATTACTGTGTGTCAGTTAAAAACAGAATAGGAAACGTGAATAGAGTCACTATTCAAAAAGTCTTTCAATTCTCAAATGACTTGTATTAACATTTTTTTTTTTTTTTGTGTGTAAGTAGTGAGATCATGGAAATATATGATCAATAGTTTATTTTATGTTTTTTAAAATGTACTTTTAGTACACAAGCTAGAGGATCTACAGGGTCTCACTAAATAGATTGGACTTGTAGTGATTTTCATGTTTTCAGCCTCCCGAATGCTGGGATGACAGGTGTGAGTCACCACGTCCAGTCTCAATCACCTTCTCAGCATGCCCCAGGAGCAGAGTTGGCAGGGAAAGAGTTTAGTTTAGGATCCTAATAATTCCCACAATCCAGAGAAGGGCTGGCAGGTTATGGGCTGTGGACCCACTCCAGCCACTACTGGCTTCTGTAAGTAACAGTTTAGTGTGGCCTATGGCTCAGTGGTCCCAGCACCTGCCTTGCATAAAAGTTCTATTTTTATAGAACCTAGCCATATCTACCCACTTCTCTACTATCTATGTCAATGAAAAAAATTGAGTCATTGTGACAGAGACTATAGTATTCTGTGAAGACAAAAATATTGACTATAACACTTTACAGAAATATATGGCTGACCTGTGAATTAGACCGTTACTGCTTGCATCTTTCCCAGGCTGAGTCCCTTATATAAACTTCTTGATTTTTTGGGCATATATGATCACCAGCTGTTTATTTTATCTTATTTTATTTTGTTTAAGACTATAAACAAAAGCAAAAGCAAATAGCAGACACAAAGACAGAAGCAAGGTAACATACCACATGTTTCTTTACATAGATGCATTTACTATTTTTGTTACATAGATGTATTTTGTTTTTAGTTAAGATTATTTTATTTCAAGGCTTTGCATTATTTTACATGAAAAAATTAATAAAGAATGATAGAAATGGAAGACATTTATGGAAGTAAATATACTTAAAATGAATTAATTGGGTATTAAATTCTAGCAGAATGTTATTCCCTGCCAGTCTAAGATCTGCTTTCCTAGATAATGAAGGACGTCTTCAGTAGTTGGAGATATGATAAAGATGCTCTTGGCACCAAACTGAAACTTTAATCTTGCTTTAATAAAAGAGATTAGATGAGAATTGAAAAGGGAAAGTACAATTTTCTCATTATATGTGATTCATCCTATGAAATGACACTTCTCAGTGCTCCCTACAGTAATTTTGAGTACCACCCCAATCTACAGTGATACACATCATATACTTTCAAAACGCTTATATACTTCATACAAACCAAATATTTAGCATAGTATGGAGTTAGCACTAAGCAGCATTGCAGCTATGCAGCCTTGAACAGTTTTACATGGTGTATATTTACTGACGGGAATTTTAAAAATGTTCTTAGACTTCTTTAAATTTAGGAAATAGTTACCTCAAATAGAGATTTTACCCAATATAGATGTATACCTCATTTATACAGTAACATAATGCTTTTTAATTCCAGTAGCTTTTTGGTGGAGTTCTTTGGGTCTTCTAAGTAGATTATCATGTCATCTGCAAATAGTGAAAGTTTTACTTCTTCTTTACCTATTCTTATTCCTTTTATTTCTCTTTCTTGTCTAATGGCTGTAGCTAGTGACTCCAGAACTATATTGAATAGAAGTGGCGATAGGGGGTATCCTTGTCTTGTACC
>PVJA010046522.1:0-15077 GCA_004027025.1 Myocastor coypus
TTTGATCAATCTTATATACCTATATGTATTAATCTAAACTGATCTGATGATGAAAATATGTAATATAACCCGTGTTAAATTGAAACAATAAAATAAATAAATAAATAAATAAATAAATAAATAAAAAATAAAAAATAAAAAATGGTATTTTCCCTAACATGCTAAAAGAGAATGAGGGAGTCATACTTTATGTAAAAGAATGGATCTCAAAGGCGTAATTCAATGATGAGTTATTTGAGCAATTAAAGTTCTTCCTCATGACTTATATGGCAAGGATGACAAACTCCAAAAATATCTATGTGGGACTCACATTTTCTTAGTTTTGTGGCTTACAGAGTCTCCTAAACTCCATGTTGCAAAGTTTCCTTGTATAGCTACATACCTTCTATACAGAGAATGCCTGGTGGAAGGCTGAGGAATAGTTAGAGTTAGGCCATACAAGGAATTGTTATTAGCAGATGCACAAATAAAAGCATATGCAGAAATATTGCCTCAAGGAATTTTGACTTCAGAAGTACTGCTAAGATCCACAGGAAATTCTTTGCTTTTACTCACATATACAAAGAATAGAGATTCCTGTCTATCATACAGAGTACTAATGGTGCAACGAGCCATCAGGTCAATTGTCTCTATATGTGTGGATTCAAGTATCTAGAGTTTGTACCTTCTGCTTGTGACTAGGCAAATACCAAAAGTATTAACCTCTATGAGTAGTTCAGTACTGGAAAAATAATAAATCAGTGCAGAAGAGATGTAATCGCAGAGTTTATTTTATGTACCTGTAGTATGAAGTTTCACCTTCCACAACATCTCTATCAAGAGTTTCCTAACCCAAACCACTATTTCTCTTATAACTGCCTATTCTCTAACCAAATGATGTGTTCATAGTATCAATCCAGTACACATTACATGTTCGTTGAATAGGCAAACAAAATAATTAACAGCTTTATCTATTGTTTGATTCACATATACATTTATTCTACATGGTAGTTTAAAAGCAATCTAGTGATTTCCCATTTGTGCTAACTATTCTGAGAGAGAGAGAGAGAGAGAGAGAGAGAGAGAGAGAGAGAGAGAGAGAGAGAACAAATGTAGAGCCCTGAGTAGCTGTAAGAAAAGAGTATTGGATGGGAATTCTTGTATTTGGA
The DNA here is from genome assembly GCA_004027025.1 of Myocastor coypus. Classification (NCBI taxonomy): domain Eukaryota; kingdom Metazoa; phylum Chordata; class Mammalia; order Rodentia; family Myocastoridae; genus Myocastor; species Myocastor coypus. Next base: position 1,149 of record PVJA010046522.1, read on the forward strand.
GGTGCTGAACCATAAGACAAGACATGTAATAGGCATATAACAGAAACAAGGGATTATAAAAAGGAAAGGGACAACCATGTTATCTCTACAGCCTGTAAATAGCCAGAAGTTTTGGTTAGATTTGATTCTATATCTCTGTTCCTTATTGCCATTCCAGTTTACCTTAACCAAAAGGACTTTTATTTTATCTGCTGCTAGATTTTGCATTTTCAGTGTTCCCCAAAGACCACTCGATAATGCTAGTTTCCTGTGTTATTTTGATTTCTGCCACTGTGACTAACCAGAGAAAAACAATTTAAAGTAGGAAAGATTTATTTTAGGTTGTGATTTCAGAGATTTCAACATGTAGTTGGCTTGTTCCATAACTGTGGCTCTGAGGTAATTCAGGATATCACAGCAGAAGACTGTGGTAAGGAACAATTTCTCACTGGATACCAGGAATCAGACAGCAGGGAAAGAATCAAAGCAGAGACGTACCATTCAAAGAACACACTGATGATCTTTTCCCACCAATTAGACGATCTCTTTGTTTATTTACTTATTTATTGTTGCAGTACCGGAGATTGAACTTAGGACCCTGAACTTGCCAGACAGGTGCTTATTTGAGCTATCTTCCGAGCTCTAGATAGTCTCTTTTAAATCATCCCCACATCAATGAACTTATGAATGAGCTAATTCACTGATGAGGTTAATAGCTTTTCCACAATGCAAATACTTCTTTCAGTGTCTATTAATCAATGTTTATGGTCAAAATAAACTGTGAGTCTCCATGCCAAGGAAAATGGTGGGAAGAAGGTGGGCTGGGTGGACAGACTTTTATTTTTTTCCTCAATTTTTAAATTTTTATTATTTTTATTTGCATTTATTTTATTTATATTCTTTATTTTTACGATGGTTAATACATTGCATATTATCATCTTTGTCATGGTTGTTCATAGTTCAAAATGAAGACTTTTTTGTCTACATATCATTAGTACAAATCTTAATTTTCAATGCACAAAGAGAAAGTAGCTGTGTATTTAGTGCAATAGTCTATAACAGTAGTAGATTATCAGCTCATCTGACATTATCAGAGGCTGTTGACTTGAGCCTTTTACAACTCAGGACATTGATATGGCTTTGTGTTTTATACATCATGGTTAGACTTTTCTGCTGGATGGTTAAGAACAAGATAGAGCAAGACCTATATAACAAAAATCTATGACTTTTGTATCTGACAAGGTCAGTCAGAGACCCTCAAGATTTACCATGAAATGATGTACTGCTCTTTGCAGAGCTTTAGTCTGTGTCAACCATCTGGATGACTCATGACAATTGATCAATTTGCTCTCAGTGAAGGCATGAGAGAATATTTTCTCTCTATGTGACTCTCCTTAGGCACACTGTACATCATTCATCATTTTACTCTGTGGTCCCATAATCTCGTTGAACAGAAAATTTGGAACTCCACTGAGTGAGAGGACACTACAGTACAGGTTCTTTTATGTCCTATGTTCTTAAGCACCTTGAAGGTCTAGAGCCAAAATGGTGGCTATTCTTGTATCCCTTCTTTTTCTCTTATTATCTGCTCTGCCAACTTAAGTTGTTAACTTTCCAGAAGAGAAGCTTAATGATATCATTCCCTATTACATAGGCACTTGAGCTTACCATCACTATGTTTCTGAATATCAAACTCCTGAAACATAACATGAAACAGGTATTTTCCATCAATTGCCTATATTATAAACTTAATTCCCCTTAGAATGTGAAAAAATCCCAATTCACACTGTTACACAGAGATTTAGGAACTTAACCATTTACAAAATTGTAGTGGTACACTTCTGTGGCCTTTTTTCCATCTATCATATTCTCTTTTATTAACTTAGTTTCTTTCTTTCTTTCTTTCTTTCTTTCTTTCTTTCTTTCCTTTATTGTTAAACATTTATTTGAGAAAGATAGCAAAATTGATACAACATTATAAGTACTGCCTAATTAGGGGAGCTAATTAGAATACCAAAATGATAGTTACTCCAAGCATGGTTTTAGTGTTACACATTGCTATCCTCTGTGTATTTGGTTAGTTCACAGATATCAGTATATATAGTTAGCCAGGGTGCAAATTCTGCCAATGACCTGGGAGTTTAAAAAACACGTTGAAGAATTTTAGGACAAGGGACTTTAACAGGTTTTGTATATAAAATCATAATTTTGCCCCTATCATGTTTCCTAATCTTTCTCCTATCTCTCTCTTCATTGTTTGATCCTTTAATTCTCACTTTGTATTTCACTATGTTATAAATTTCAATCTTTATTTCTCCTTTTGAGTTGTTATACTAGGGAGACTATATGATTTTTACACATATAAGTCAGGTTTATTTCACTTATGAGCACATGATCATGCTACCACCACTTATACATGAAGGCTTTGAGTTCATCATTCTTTATAGCTGAGTAATACTCCATTGTATAAAAACACCACATCCTTTTCATCCATTCTATAAGTGACAGGAATTTTGGTTGTTTCCAAGATTAGGCTGTCACAAATTGTGCTGCTATAAACATAGGTGCATAAATGTCACTATGATGTGATGTTTTCAGTTCTTCTGGGAACATTCCCAGTAGTTGGAAAGCTGGATTGAATTGGATTTCCAGTTCTAGTTTTTTATGGAGTCTCCACTCCAATTTCCATAATGGTTGCACCAGTCTACAATACCAACAACATGGCAGAAGGGTTCCTTTTTCCCCACAGTCTTTCCAAAATTTGTTTTTGGTTAATTTCTTTAGGATAGCCATTCTTTGTGGGGTGAGATGTTATCTCAGTGTTGTGTCCATTTTTATTTCACAAATGGCTAGTGATAGAGAGCATTTTATGATGTATTTAGAACCTTCTAGTAATTCTTCCTCTGAGAAGGTCTATGATCATCTCAGAAATCCATTTTTGGACAAGGTCTTTAAACTTTGGGGTCAAACGTTTTTTTAGTTTTTTTTTATAAATTCTAGGTAAAAGACATTTATTTGAGTGCTTGTTAAGGTGTTTTTTTTTTAATTGTGGGTTATTTTTCCTCTCTGTTAGTAGTTTCTTTTGATGTACAAAAACTTCTTAGCTAGAGGAGGTCCCAGTTGTTGATTTTTTCAAATATTAAACGTGCATTTTGATTTTTGTCCATAAACTCTTTGCCTACCCCGATGTCTTCAAGATTTTCTCTCACATTTTTCTTCCAGGAGATTTAATGTTTCTCTTTAAATATTTAGATCTTTAACCCATTTTGAGTTTAATTTAGTGCATGGTGATAGATCTGGATCAAGTTTTAGTTTTCAGCATGGGGAGAGCCAGTTTTTCCAGCACTATTTGTTAAAGAGGCTATCTTTCTTCCAATAAACATGTTTGGAACTTTGTCGAAGATAAGGTGGCTAAATGAGTTTGTATTTGCTTCTGCATCTTCTAATATATTCCATTGATCTTCAGGTCTATTTTTTTTGGCACAACCATGCTAATTTTATCATTGTAGCTTTGTACTATAACTTTAGGTCAGGAAGTGTAATGTCTCCTGCCTTATCTCTGTTGCCCAGGATTGTATTCACTCTTCTCCATCTTTTCTTGTTCCTAATAAATTTTAGGAACGATTTCTCCAGGTCTGTGAGGAATGTTGACATTATTTTGATAGAAAGTGCATTAAATCTGTGTAACACTTTAGGGAGTATGGGCATATTCGCAATATTGGTTCTTCCTATCCAGGTACAGGGAATATCTTTTCATTTTATGAAATCCTCTAGGATCTTTTTTTTTCAGAGTAGTTTTCATTGAATATTTCTTTTACTTCTTTAGTAAGGTTAATTCCTAAATATTTGCTTTTCTTCAGTGCTACTGTAAAAGGTATTGTTTCTCTAATTTGTCTCTCAGTTTGTTTGTCATCTGTGTAGAGGAATGCTATTGACTTTTGTGTTGTGACTTTGTATCTGGCTATGCTACTGAATTCGTGTATTATTTCTAGTAGCTTTTTGGTGGATTTTTTTGGGTCTTACCAGTAGACTATCATGTCACCTGAAAATAATGATAGTTTAAGGTTTTCTTTATCTATTCTTATTTCTTTAATTTCTCTCTCTTGTCTAATGGCTCTAGCTAATGATTCTGGAACTATATTGAATAGGAGTGGTGATAGAGGATATCATTGTTTTGTACCAGTTCTCAGAGTGAAAGACTTCAGATTTCCCCCATTCAGAATTATTTTAGCTAATATATTATCATAGATGGCTTTTATCAAATTGAGGTAGAGGTCATCTATTCCAATTTTCTGTTCAACATTGATCATGAATAAGTGTTGGACTTTGTAAAAATTGTTTTCTGTATCAACTGAGATGATCATGTGCTTTTTCGATTCGGCTCTATGGATATAATGTAATATATTTATATATGTGCATATGTTGTGCCATCCTTGCAATCCTGGGATGAATCCTACCTGTTCATGATGAATAATTTTCTTAATGATTTGTATTCTACTTGCTAGGATTTTACAGAGGATTTTTGCATCTATGTACATGAAGGAAATTTTTCTGTTGTTCTCTTTTGTAGTTACATCATTCTCTAGTTTTGGTATCAGTATAGTACTTGCCTCTAGGAAATATTTTTGGAAGATTGTTTTATTTTCCATTTCATTGAAGAGTTAGAGTAGTGGGATTATGTCTTCTGTAAATTCCGTGCAGAATTCAGTGGTCAATTTATCAGGTCCTGGACTTTTCTTTTTCAATAGGCTTTTTATTACATTTTGTATTACACTGGCTGTTATCTGGTTCCTGAGAGTTCTTACATTTCTTGACTCAATTTTGATAAAGTGTACCTTTCTAGGAATCTGTCCATTTCAACTGTGTCTTCAGTTCTGTGAGAGTAAAGATTCTCAAAGTAGCTCTCAAGGTTCTTCTGTATCTCCAGTGGGTCTGTGGTACTGCCACCCTTTTCATTACTTATTGGTTGAATTTGAGTTTTTTTCTTTCCTGTTTGGGATGAGGTTATCTAGGTGCTTATCTTTTTTTTTTTTTTTTCGGTATTTCAAAGAACAAGCATATGATTCATTAAGTCTACATATTTCTTTTTCTCGATTGAATTAAATTCTGCTCTAATCTTTAGAATTTCCTCCAGGCTTTGGGATTTGTGTTTGGTTTGTTCTTCCTTTTGTAGGTTATCTAGGTGTAGCATTAGGGTATTTATTTTTTCCCATTCTGTTTTCATCCATTCTATATATATACCGCTGAGGTATATATTTCCCTCTAAGTACTGCTTTCATCGCATCCTATAAATTCCGGTAGGTTGTGTTTGAATTGTCATTAAACTGTAGATTATTTTTAATTTCTTGTTTAAATTTCCTGTGTAACCCACCGGTTATTGAGGACAGTGCTATTTAATTTCCATCTATGTTTTTGTGGTTTCTTTTTTCATTTATTTCCAGTTTCATTGCACTGTGGTCTGATAATATACATGGGAAAAGTTCTGTTCTTTTGCATATACTTAAGCAAGACCTATGGACAAGTATGTGGTCTATCTTCGAAAATGTCCTGTGTGCAGATGAAAAAAAATGTGTAATCAGAAGTGTTTGGCTTGAGCACTCTGTATATGTCCATAAAGTCCAGTTTTTCCATATTCTGGTTAAATTCTGCTATTTCTTTGCTAATTTCTTGTCTGCTTTACTATCTTTTTGTGCTAAAGGGGTGTTAAGGTCTCCTGTTAAGATTGTGGTATTTGATATTAGATTTTTCACGTCCATTAAGATTTTCTTATACAGCTTGCTGCTCTCATGTTGTGTGCATATATATTTATGAGTGTTTCGCCTTGTTTTGAGTTTTCCCCTGACCAATATGTTGTGACCATCTTTATTTCACTTGATCAATCTTGGTTTGAAGTCCAGACTCTCTGCAAACAGGATTGCTGCTGCTGCTTTTTTCTGAGATGCTATGGCATGTGGTATTTTTTCCATCCTTTGAATTTCAGCCTATGAATATCCTTATGAGTTAGTGATGATTCTTGCAAACAGCATATTGTTGGATTTGGCTTCCTAATCCATTGTGCCAGTCTCCTTTTTATTGGAGAATTAACTCCATTTACATTAATGGCTGTAATGGAAATATACTGTCTTATGTTTGACATGTTTTATTTTTTCTTTTACCAATGATTGTTCTCTTGTTTTCTCCTTTATTTAATTTGTTGTCCTATTTGGTGGGTTCTTTCTGTTCTCATTCTTGGAGTTTGGGTTATTTTGTTCCATTTTTAAAAATCTTCCAGTAGTCTTCGTGGGCTTCACTTTGTCATTGTGAATTTGTGTAATTGTTCTTTATCATGGAAGTATTTCATGTCTCCATCAAATTTCAAAGACATTTTTCAGGGTACAGCAGTCTGAGCTGGAATTTGTTTTCTTATGGAAGATGTAAAGCACTCTGTCTCATGCTCCTCTTAAAGTTATGTTTTGTGAAGAGAAATTTGCCATCACTTCTAGTATATTATTCTGCTCGACTTCTGGGATTTTGCCTATTATTTATCTGGGTATGTTTTTAGTTGGTTTGATGTTATTTGAAGTTCTTTGTGCTTCATTTTCCCGAATGCCAAAATGTTTCCCCATATATTTGGGAAGCTTTCTGCTACTACTTCTGCCCATATTCTTTTCATTTCATTTATATTGATGCTTTCTTTCTCATTGATGCTTATTAACCTCACGTTGTTAATATTTGCATCATCTTGCATATGTTGAAATATTTTTTTCATGCATCCCTGTTGTTTTAAAGAGATCCTTTCTTACTCTTTCACTAGCTGTGACTGTGACTGCAAGATCTGAGTCTATATCTTCACTTTCACCACCCTGTGATTGGGATTTTATTGTCCTGTATATCCCTTCGTGTGTTCTATTTCTTTCCTATATTCCATCATTTTCTATTCTCCTTTCATTTTTTATCAATGTCTTCCTTAGAAGTATGTATTAATTCTTTCATTATAGGTTTCCTTTCTTTTTTTACTTTAAAGATTATTTCTGATCTGACTTCCTCTCTGCCTTTCTGCAGTTGTTCCTTTACTTTAGATGCTGTTAATACAGAGGTGTTTTTTTTTTTTTTTACTTTGTAAGTTTTTTTTCTGATATGATTTTCTCTATATTCTTTTGCAGTTTTTTTTTTTTTACTGTAAACACTACTAATTCAGAGTTTTCCTTTTTACTTCAGTGGTTATTTGTGGTCTGAGTTCCTCTATACATATCTGCATTTCTTTCTTTACTTCAGATGCTATTAATTCCAAGGTTTCAGCTGTGTAATTCCCAGTTTCTTCTATGTTATTGTCTCCTGTATTTATTCTGGGTCGACTTGGGATCTGAGATTGCATCTTATTCCTTCTCTTTGTCATTTTGTATAACACTGCCCTTTTGCCCTTAATGTAGAGCTCTGGGGTAGTTATGTGATTAGCACTTACTGAAATTCGGTTCCAATCTACCAAGTTGGAACTTGTCCTGGTATGCTGGTTGAATCTGGCTGCTGAGCTCCGATTCTTCCTGCTGTTGCACATAGAAGTGAACCTTCTGTGCTCCTCTCGCAAGCTATTTAAGTCTTGAATTAGCTGGGAGGGAATTTTCCTGCACAGTTCCACAGGAGATGCCAGGTCTGGGATCTGCAAAAATATCGACAAACACCTTTCGCTGGACCCTGGATGGCGAAGTATCTAGTGGGCATGGGCAGGTAGAAAGGTCCTCAACTGCATGTGCACCAGCATCTGGGTTCCAGGAGGGTCGGTATCTAACTGGCATGGGCAGGTAGAAAGTGTCCCTACATACATGCATGGGCCGGAGACTGGGTTCCAGTTGGGCGGTTATCAGGAGGGTGCAGGTAGCGGGAAAGTTCCTTACCTACAAGCATTGGCTAGCATCTGGGTGTCGGGTGGATGTGGGATCCAGCAGGCGCAGGCAGGTGGAAACGGTCACTACCTACATGCGTGGGCTGGTGTCTTTTGATTTTTTCCTTTTCTTAAAAAAATTATCTCTTTTATTTCTAAAGGCCAGTTTTTCTGGCTAGTTATTCTAGCTTGGCAAAGTTTTTCTTTCAGTATTTTGGATGTATAATCAAAACCTGCAAGGTTCTTCTGACAAATTCTTCAGTACTCTTAAGAAGTCTTTTGAATAAAAAGTAGTTTTACTCTTCTTGCTTTTAAAAAATTGCCTTCAATACTTGAAAGTTTATTTATAGTATCTCTCAGTGTATATCTATTCACTTTTGACATATTTAGAATTATCTTAGAATTATTAATCTGGAGATCAATTTCTTTTCTAAGGTATTAGAGGCTAGTTTTATTTATTTTATTTATATTTTATTTTTGAGTAGGTCTCATTCCTGCATTTTTTTTCCTCCTGGAGCTTTCATGATATATTTCATCACATGACAGTATTTCATAAAATTTGTCAACTTTCTGTACCTCTGCCTTTATTTTTACTTGGAATGAATAACCTTAACCTTAACTAATTATCCTTGATATCAGATTCTTTCTTCTGCCTTATTAAATACTTTTAAATACTAGTCAATTTTATTTTATCCTTACATTCTTTATGTCTAGGACCTTTTGTCTTTTAAAATAATTCCTGGCCCGGCGGGATGGTTCAGTGGTCTAAAGCGCCTGCTTGGTAAAGCTTGGGTGGCTTCAGGGACCGCGGTTCAATCCCCCGCACCACATGCTGCACCAGCCCTGCCCTCGGGGTGGGCTGAGCCGGCCATGAAAATGAGTGAATAAACAAACAAAAGTTCTGAAACAAGAAAAAAATAAAATAAAATAAAATAAATAATTCCTAATTTTCTTGAACATTTGATTTATACATTTATAGTTATTCTAATTTTAGTTCACTGTATATCTATATTTTCTTATAGTTCATTAAATTTCTGAAGATTATTATAAACTCTTTACCAGTGATATCAGAAATCCATACTTTTAAGAGTTGGATAGGGATGTATTAGTTTCTTTTGTGCTATCATATATCCATGATTCTCCATGATCCTTGAATTGGCACCTTATATTTGAGGAAATTGTACATCTCCCATTCTTTATCAATTTGTTTTAGCTACAGTAAACCTTCACCAGTCAATCAATGCTGGGGTTTCTGACATGACACCAAGGGGATGTCACTAGCTAGTTGGGACGTATGGTCTGACACATAAGTCCAGCAGGTGAGCAAGAAGTAGGAAAAAGAAGTATTTTAATAGGAAATTGTGAATCTATCAGTTCCAGTAAACATCCCTAAGCTTGTTCCACTAGTTAAGTCAATTCTCAGCTTCATGGATTAAGGCATTAGGAGAGAGAAAATCAAGATTATACTGAATAATGTTAATTAGATTGAGTGTCAAGATGTGGGAATGATAAGTAACACAGACAGAACCTTTCTGATAGTTGACATTCAGACACTGGAATACAGTAATATGAGGAAGATGAGAAATACAGAGTCAGTTCTCTGGAATGCACCAGGATCTGAAGCATGAATTGAACCACACCGAAAGAGTGAAAACAGAAACTTCAACAAAGAAGAAGGCAGCTAGTCATGCCATCTACAGAAGACAGGACTCAGAACAATTTGAGTGCAAACCTGAGGATACAAGATGACTGCTTGTGACTTCAGATTCCTCCACAGAGAGACACACAGTGACTGAGCTAAACAGGTACTAACTTCTCATCTGTGACACACTGAGTAGTAGGAGCTTTCAACAGACATGAAATCCAAAAAAAACTCATGTACATCTGGAAGACATTTCAAAGTAGTAGCTATTTCCTAAGGAGTCTAAATACTAGAAATGAAGCAAATTTCCATAGACAATTTACAAACATCACCCCTGGAATTAAACTAAATAAGAAAAGAAAATGAGAAGATTCTTAAAAAATACACAAGAAAAAGTATCCTGTTCACAAATACTAAACACAGGAAACCATAAGGTGGGATAATCTGAATGTCACCTGGCCTCTCTGAAACAGCAACCACAAAGCAATTAGGGTTGAATTAGGCTTGGAAAAAAATAAAGCCAGCGATAATTTATCTAATCACTTCAGAGATGGTGTCAACAATAAAAACTATGGTACATGACTACAGAATAGGTAGAAACAAGAGAAAAGGAGGAATGTAAGAAATTTAATGAAGTCATGAATGCTTACCATAGGAAAGAAATGGAACACATAAGAATGGTTCAAAGACTGAGCATTGTGACACATGCTCATAATTCTAGCACTTGGAAGGCTGTAAACAGGAGGATCACTATGACTATGGTATGTGTAGGGAGACCTTGTGGACCTTGTACTAAGTACAAAAAAAATAAAGCAGATGTGCAAGAGAATAAAAATTTCACTGAATATATTCATAGCAGATTATGCCCAAGTGAGGACAGGATCTCAGATATGGAAGACAGGATTGGGATTTTCTTTTTTTTTTTTTTTTTTTTTTTTTTTTTTTTTTTTTTTTGTCTTTTTGAGACAGGGTCTCGCTATGCAGTTGAGGCTGGTCCTGCACTCACTTTTGTAGCCCAGGCTGGTCTCGAACTCGCACCAATCCTTCTGCCTCAGCCTCCCAAGTGCTGGGATTACAGGCGTGAACCACCACGCCCGGCAGGATTGGGATTTTCAATCAAGGAAAGAAAGCTTTCATAAAAATATAAAAGGACCATGAAATATCCGCACAACAGCTGCTACTTGACGCAATGAAAAAAAATTTAAGATTGACTATCATAAATTAAAAGCAGAACATAGCCCGAAAAAAAAAAAAAAAAATATATATATATATATATATATATATATATATATATATATAATTACTTTTATGGAGAAAAAATTGCCATACAGATAAGACAAACATGTAGAATATCAATTATTCATGACAAAAATAGGAGAGCATATCATAGTCAGCATTTTGAAATTAAACACAGGAAAACTTTCTTAAAAGCTGTTATGAATAAGCAAAAAATGACCAATAAAAAAGCCCATCAGAATTGCAGCCAATCTCTCAGCACAAATCAAGTAAAGGAGAGCTTGGAGTGACATATTTCAGGTTCTAATGAAAACAATCTTGAAGCCACATAGATTTACCCTGTGAAATTATCTTTCAAAACTGATGGAGAAATTAGATAGTTTCATAATAAAGAGTATTTCAGAAAATTTATTAAGGAAAGACCAGTACTCAAAAATATTTGGAAGGACATTCTACAAAGAGATATCTAGGACGATAATTCCAAGAATGCTAACTAAAGGAATATACCAGAAAAGGTAAACATTGGAACATAAGAAGCAAACAAAATGGTGGCAGTCATCAGTAGAAAGATAGCTTGATTCCTTTTTCGCAGTATCTATTTCACTTAAGAGTATGTTCTCTAATTCAATCCATTTACCAACGAAAGACTCAAATTTGTCCTATTTAACAGATGAATAGTAATCTAATATGTAAAAATACCACATCTTCCTTTTCCATTCTTTAATTGAGAGGCATCTGGATTGTTTCTAGGGTTTAGTTATGATAAATTGCACTGTTGTAAACATGGATGCACATATATGCTGTGGTATGAACTTTTCATTTCTTCTAGAAAATAGCCAGAAAGGGAATAGCTGTCTTGGATGGTATCTCCAAACCGAGCTTTTTAAGGAATCTTCACATTGATTTCCGTAGTGATTACACCACTCTCCACACCCACTGAAAGTACAGAAGAGTTCTCCTTTCTCCACAGCTATCTCGCTGGCAAATATGTACTTTTTTATAACTAAATAATACTCCATTATGTAAAAATATCACATCTTCATTATACATTCTTCAATTGATGTGCATTTGGGTTGCTTGCAAGATTTAGTTATGACAAATTGTGCTATTATAAACATGGGTATGTATATGTCACTAAGGTATACAGTTTTCAGTTCTTTAGGAAAAATATCCATGAGCAGAATAGCTGGAAATTCCAATCATAACTTTTTGAAGAATTTCAATATTGGTTTACACAGTGGTTGTACCAGTCTGCTCTCCCACCAACAGTGTTGAAGTGGTCCTTTATCACCACAAATACCCCTCCAGTATTTGTTATTGGCTGACTTTATGCTAATCGTTTTTTGTGAGGTGAGATCGAGTCTCAGAGTTGTTTTAAAATTATGTATTACTCAAATGACCTATGATGTTCAAACTTTTAATATACATTTATCTGCCATTTATATTTCTTTGGAGAAGTATATGTTCATCTGACACTCATTTTTGGATTGGATTTTGAATTTTGGGATCCTAACTTTTCTTGAAATAGAAGGCATTTGTCAGAGGGACAGTAAGCTATATTTTCCCAGTTTGTGGGTTTTATTTTTCCTCTGTTGGAGAATGGCTTTTAAGTGTAGGAATATTTCAAAAAGATGAGTTCCACTTGTTGACTCTTTGAGGTATTTCCCATGCAGTTTTGATTTTGTTTATGAACTCTCCACATACTCCTATGTCTTTGTGATTTCTACCTACATTTTCCTCAAGAAGATTTAGTGTTTTTGTCTGAATATTTAGATCTTTGGTCCATTTCAACTATATCATTGTACATGGTGAAAGAGAGTGAAGTTATTCAAAAGGAAAGATTTATTTAGTTGAGGAGGACATGAGAAGGCATGCAGAAAGAGATTTATCTACCTATGTAAGCAGGATGATTTTGGAAACTGTACTATGCATTTCTCCTGGTCTATGGGTAGAAGCAGTTAATGCTTTAATTTATTTTGTCTCCTTTTTTCAGTTATTTTCATTGTTCTCATCTTAATTTCTTATAAATTTCTTTCTTCCAATTTTACATGTATATATCTGGTAATATGAATAAATGGCTTGAATTCAGCACTATTACAATAAATACTGTGAAATTTGTGCTACTTCGTTAAGTGAAATTCTGTATCACTGTAATTTTTCTGTTTTAAATCAAATTTGTATTCTCTTTAAAAACTGAAGAAGAAAAGAAAATTAATTTGACAAAGATAAGTGAACACGTATCAAGTAAGGCCAAAATATTAATCATCTTAATTCATCAACCAAAAGGCTCAAAAAGGAAGAATGGATGAAGTAGAAAAATACAGCAGTACACTGCATACAAGAAAAGTGTTTAACTCAAAAGTAAATACTTAGACTCAAAATCAAAGGGTGGTGCACAATATTCCATATGATAGAAACCCAGAGAAAAGCAGCAGTAGATACTGTATTTACAGACAATGTAAGTTTCATACCAAAACTGATTAAGAAAAAAAAAAATAAAGTCAGCTGATCCTTATAAAAAGAACAGTCCTTGATAAGGAGTAATAATCATAAATATATGCATCAAATATCAGTGTACCCAACTATAGAGAACAAATATTAACATGTATTTAAAATCAAATAATTACAAATAAAATTTTATTGGTGGATCTCAATACCCTTCTGCTCCAAAATGACAGAGAAATTAAATAAAAAGCATTAATCAAATATTAGAATTGAAACAAATTTCTGAAAGTAGTCAGTGTATGTCTACAGAGAGTTCCTCCCAATAACGCTAGAATATCCATTTTTTTTCAGCTGCACACAAAATGTTCTCCAAACGAGACTACATGCTAGCTCATAGAACTTGTCCAGTTACTTCGTTGTTTAATCCATAACACATTAAGCTGTGTTATACCCTTAAATTCTTGTTTTCTTCTTTAAAGTTCTTATGTTAGGGAGACTATACGATATTTACAAATATAGGTCTGGTTTATTTCAGTAATAAGTATATGTTCAATATCCATCCATTTATATATGAAGTCTTCAAACTTATCATTCTTTATGGATGAGTAGTATTCCATTGTATAAAAATACCACATTTTTTTAACCATTCTTCAAATGATGGACATTTTGGTTGTTTCCAAGATTTGGCTATTGCAAATTGGGCTGCTATAAACATAGGTGCACAGATATCGCTATGGTATGAAGTTTTCAGTTCTTCTGGGAAAATTCC
>PVJA010046523.1:0-14989 GCA_004027025.1 Myocastor coypus
GGTGCCCAGGCTCAGCTCCCATCGGTGGGGTTTCCATATTTGCTATAAGAAAGAAGTCAGGAAAATGGAGAGTAATTACAGATTTAAGAAAAATTAATGCTGTTATTCAGCCAATGCGTTAGGTAAAATCTGGCCTAGTATAATTCCCAAGGATTGGTTTTTAACCATTATTGATTTAAAGGATTGCTTTTATACTATTCCTCTTCAGCCTCAACACAGAGAAAGTTTGCTTTTAAGATCCCCTCCCTAAATAATAACAAACCTACTCCCAGGTATCAGTGGAGAGCTTTGCCTCAAGGTATGTCAAATAGTCCCACACTTTGTCAGTTTTATGTAAACCAACATCTGGAAAAGTTAAGATGTTTATTTCCCTCAGCGTTAATCTTACACTATATGGACGATTTATTGTTTGCCCATTCTGACAGAAATGAATTAAAACAACTTGTTACTAAGGCTGAGTCAGTCTTAGGAGAATATGGATTAATTATAGCCATACTAAAAATACAAGAACAACCTCCCTTTGAGTATCTAGGCAATCAGTTAGATCAAACCTGTGTATGGTCCCAAAAGGTTCTATTATGGTGAGATTGCTCACATACTTTAAATGATTTTCAAAAATTTCTGAGAGACATTAATTGGCTTAGGCCTTCCTTAGGAATTCCCATCTATGTATGCCCTAGAAAACTTATTTCTTGCATTACAATGGGACTTTGCCTTAGATAGTCCCTGACGTTTAACTGCTTTAGCAGAAAAGGAACTTTCACAAGTTGAACAAATTATGCAAACTGCTTATGTGGACAGAATTGATCCTGATCAACCTGTTATACTAGTTGTTTTTCCATCACAACATTCATCTACTGGGATCTCTTTGTAGGAAGATAATATTTTAGAATGACTATATTTGCCTAATAAAGAGCAGAAAAAGTTATTCACTTATCTTGATAAAATTTGTAGAATTATTACTAAAGGTAGATTAAGACTTCGCATTCTTATTGGCACAGATCCCCAACAAATTATAGTGCTAGTTATTGAACAAGAAATTCTATGTCAGTACAAACTTTCAAATGAATGGCAACTTGCTTTACAAGACTTTTTGCGTGACATTCACAGTAATCTCCCCCAAAATAAATGCCTTCAATTTCTAAAAAGAACCCAATGGATATTACCTTTTGTTGTTAAAACTAAACCTATTTCTAAAGCAGATGCATTTTTTATTGATGCCAATAAACTTGGCATTGCAGGCTATACAGGTCCTAAAACTATAGTTGAGCAAACTCCTTTATACTCTGTTCAAAAGGCAGTTAGCTGCCATTATTATGCTACTTCAAGATTGCACTGACCCACTAAATCTTGTAACTGATTCCCAGTATGCTGAACATACAGTAAAAGAAATAGAGACTGCTACCTTAATTGTAGATGATTCAGAATTAAAACAATTATTTTCTATGCTACAGCTTCTTATCAGAAATATAAATCAGCCTCTTTTCATTATGCATATTAGAGCTCATACTGCATTGCCTGGCTCTATGTCAGCAATAAATGAACAGATAGATTGCTTACTTATAGGTAATGTTCAAGCTACTATGGATTTCCATGCTTTCACTCATACCAATAAACAAGGGCTTCCCTGTAAATTTAATATCACACACAAACAAGCACAATATGTCTTAAACTCTTGCTCACAATGCAGTGCTCTCCAAGGCCATCACTTTTCTCACGGAATAAATACAAGAGGAAACACAGCCAATCAGCTATGGCAGATGGATGTCACTCATGTTCCTTCTTTTGGGAAACTACAGTATGTTCATATATCATAGACACATTTTCAGATTTTTGATGGGCTACCCCTTTACCCAGTGAAAAGAGTCAATATATCATACAACATTTGTTAGAAGCATTGAATGTAATGGGCATCCCACAGCAAATTAAAATTGGCAATGCTCCTGCCTAACTTAATAAAGTTTAAAAAACTTTTTTAAACATTGGAATATTATTCATACCGTAGGTATTCCCTATAACCCCCAAGGTCAAGCAATTATAGAACGAGTTAATACAGGTTTAAAAGGGCCCGGCGGGATGGTTCAGTGGTCTAAAGCACCTACTTGGGAAAGCTTGGGCGGCTTCAGGCACCGTGGTTCGATCCCCGGCATCACATCCTGTGCCAGCCCTGCCCTTGGGGTGGGCTGAGTCAGCCATAAAAGTGAGTGAATAAATAAAGGTTTCTGTAACAAGAAAAAAATAAATAAATAAAATTTAAAAAATAGAGGTTTAAAAGACATGCTTATTAAACAAAAGGGGGAGAATAGTATGGAAATGCATATGAATACACCCAGGTTAATAGTACGAAAAGTTTTATTCACATTAAATTTTTAAAATTGGCTGCTAGAGGATCTTCTGCCTCAGACCGTCATTGGACAAAGGAAGTGAGCATTCCTTTGCAACAGCCTGTTTTCTTTCTAAATGGTATTGATCAATGAGTTCCAGGAGTTATCTGGAGATGGGGAAGAGGTTTTGCTTCTTCAGATAGTGGAGAAGTAGTTTGGATACCAGCTCGACGAAAAAAAACCAGAAAATGAGTAGGTATAAAATTCTGATACAAAACTTCTGATTGATGAAAAGACTCACTTTAAATAGGAGATCATTCAGATAGCCTCTTTATAAAATCCAGCAAGCCTCATTTCCTGCCCAGGGACAAATAAAAAAACTCACTTGATACACTAAGAAAATAATTTCCTATAATTGGGACTGGGAGAAAACCAGGGAGAGAAAACAAAAATTGATTAAAAAAAAAACATTGCTGCCTTGTTGTGGCTCCAAAAACAGATCCTTAGTCTGATTCTCTTGGCTCCAAGAAGAGCTCAACGACAATAAAGTTCATCTGCTATGATTGTCAGAAGCCAGGACAAAATAAGAGGGATTGTCTCAAGAGACCCACAAGCCATGCCCTGACTGACAAAGCAGTTGCTAGAAGTGAGACTACTCTTTGAAGTGAAGGCCCCAGAGCTCAGACTCAGCTTCTCAGAAGGCCCAGTAGGACTGAAGGGCCTGGGCCTGCCTGCTCTTTCTGGCTGGACCGTCTGTCATCTCCACAGAGAAGCCCTGAGAAATCATGACCAAAGGAAAACCCAGCCTATTGCTGGACATTAGCATAGGTCCCTCGATACTTCTCCAATCCTGACTTTCCTTCCAGTCATCATACCTCAAAAAGAAATAGACTTAAAAGATTAATGCAATTTACACTAAGACTAGTTTTTCAAATGTAATATATATTACAAAAAATGTTTCCCTATAGAGACAAGTTTGAGTTTAACAATATGCAAATAAAGCTAGCTTGTAGATGTCACTGTTCTCTCACAACATGTAACTAAAAAATAAGCCATTACTATTGATAAATATCATTTTGACTGTGTTCATAATTATTTCACTGATGTTATTTGGCCCATGTATGTTTAATAATTTCTTTGGCTTTATCTTCTTCAGATTTAAAGTAATTCCACCTACCCAAGATAAAAATGCCTGTTATTTCTTGAGGGCCTTTAGGTAGAACCTCTGGAGAGTATCTCTGACTGCCAGTTCCCAACTAGGACCCATTTCAGCCTAAAGAAGCCAGAGCGGTCATTGCCCATATTTCCCTTATGGAAGTTCAGGTTACTTCTTCAGAGGGGGGAATGTTACAGGTGATGAGTTAGATAGAAATACTATAGACAGTCAGACAGGGTTAGGCCCTCAAAGGAGATAATGCAGAAGACAAGGTATTTAGCAACTATGGGAAGGGATGGATGCTCCCATTGTGGGCCAGACCCAAACATCAAAGGTCAAACAAATGCTGACTCCGAGATTGATCATTACCTGAAAGGAGCCAGAAAAATATAACATTTGGAATCATCCACTTTATTGTCATTTCTGGTACATGTTAAAGATAATTTTAGTTATTGCGTTTGTATTCCAAATCCATCACTCCATAGAGGAGCTCACTGATGGAAAAAGTCTAGTAAATAATAACACCAATGTAAAGGAAGAAAAAGGGGGACTTTTTCTTCTCCAAAGAAAGGGCTTTAAAAGTATAGCTGCTGGTGCTTGGCAGGATGGCTCAGTGGTCTAAAGTGCCTGCTTAGAAAAGTTTAGGCAGCTGCAGGGACCGCAGTTTGATCCCTGGCACCACATGCTGCACCAGCCCTGCCCTCAAGGCAGGCTGAGCCGGCCATAAAAATAAATCAATAAACAAACAAAAGTTCTGAAACAAGAAAAATAAATAAATAAATAAATAAATAAAGCTTAAAAGTATAGCTGCTAATGGAAGGTTTCCACCACCAGATCTGCCATCCTGCCAGAATACCAATGTTGCTTATATTAGGGTACATTAGGAAATCTGTAAGAGGAGAAGCAGCCTGGAAGTTAGTTAATACTTCCAATGGAAGTGTCATAGATTGGAGCCCTATGGCTCTTCCCAGACAGCAGAAGGAAAGAAATTGAAATGAAAACACCTTATTATTTAAAAGGAATGCAACTTGTTCTATTCAGCTTTAATTTTTCTAGAGATAACATCTATATTCTCAGGACAAGGACCAGAATTTGACTTTCAATACAACCAGATCGCCCATGGCAAGATTCCTCTTCCATGATGCTGTTCCATCATTTACTGGAGATGCTAAAGAAGAGAAGAAAAGGAAAGCTTGAACTCATGGTACCCTTCACATCCACAGCCACTACAGCCAGACTAGCATTAAGCCAAGGTGTACAAACTGTTCGTTTTGTGCAGCAATGACACAAAAACTCAAAACAATTATGGACTTATCAAGGACACATAGGCTCAGAGTTGAATACTAAGATAAGTGATTCAGAATAAACTATAGTTACATTGGGAGGTCAAATTGTTAATCTACAATGCCAGCTTTGTTTAAAATGTGATTGGAATACTTTTTCATCTTGTATAACTCCCATTTCATAGAACCAAACTTGATCTATTGCAGAGCATCTCTAATGGCATTGAAAACCTTAATCCTTTTCATGTTATCTCATGGTTTAGTGGAAATGTAGTAGTGATTTGCGTATGTTGTTTCTGTACTATTTTGTATATCCTGCTTATTTTGGTAATGAGGACAAATCTAGCAACAAGCTATGGATCTAAAGTCTACAGTCGTCGCCCTGATACCTCAAAAAATTATCTTTCAGTATAAAAAGTAAAGACGGGAATATGTAGAGATAAGAAACTAGCACCTTAAAGAAGTGAAGAATAATAAAGCTTAGGGTGGGTTGTAATCTGTTACTTAGGGATTCCAGAAAAGTGGGATTTAAGAAGGCAGGTAACAGCTTATCCTGATTGATGTCTCTGCCCTTACTTGAGACGTTAGTGATTATCTCCTCCCCTCCTTGTAATCTTTTTATTTAACAACTGTGTGACCCTAGTGTTAAGCAGTGAAAGGTCAACAGAGGTTATAGTCCTAAATAAAAAGGAGATGCTTCTGGAGCTCTGGGTTCACTTCGAGAGAGACAGATCTCAGTGAGACCTCTGAAACTACATTCATCGGGTCTTCTCGTCATTGCTTGTTATGGCACTGGACCATAACATACAACACCAGCCAGCTCCTGGCTCTGTGGCTCCCCAAAGCAGAGGTGGCACATTTGAGGACCAACTGTCTGGGTGAAGAGTTATCACAGCGTGTCCCAAAGACACAGGACAGTGAATGCCCTCCCCTGCATGGGGAGGTTCCAGAGCAGCACATCTTGAGCATCGATTTCTTAGATGTCTTTTACTGCCTCTGAATGTGTCACTGGTTAAGATAATGTGGAATTCATCTCTGTTAGACAGGTGTGTCTCTGTTAGACAGGGCCCCCATGACTCACTAGCCCACGATGCACCAGCTAAGGGTGTCTGTCCTCTTGTGAGTGTGCTAGGCTTGGGATGACTGGTGTGGCAGAGGTAGGAAGCAGCTTAGCCCAGATCTCCTGGGGGCTCTGTGTGCCCTAGTTTCCTTTTCTGTTGGTGGAAGGAATACCAGACTCATGAAGGATGCCTGAGAATTAACTAATAAGATGATGTGTGTGCATGGACTTCGTAAATGCTGGTTGGGTTGTTATAGACATGGATGCTGCTCCAGGCTCTGTATGGCTTTAGCCCATTTAAGACCTGCAGCAGCTGGGGAGGGGTTGGCTGTGGGGGAAGGGGCCCCTTGGCTGAGGAGGATGAGTCTAGCTCGTGAGCATACCACAGGTTGCTTGGGCTTCCTTACACGCATGCTGTGGTCTTCACAGTGTGATTGCTGACAGGGCACCTTGGACATGGTGAATCAGAGCTGCCACTCTTGGGAGTTTCTGTGAGACACAACAGCATCTTTCCACCTACAGACTCCTGTGCTCCTGAGCCTGAGCCAAGACCCTGGGGTCAGCCTGCCGGCCATGCCACTCATGTATGCCCTGGCCCTCGGCGCCTGCCTGGGAGGTAAGGGGGCTGCCTGTGGGAGGAGTGGGCGCCACCTTCTGCCCCAGAGCAGAAGGCTGCACACAGCGAATTGAAAGAAAATGGAAGAGCAGCTGTTGGGTCTTGAGGAGAACACATCCTTGGCTTGGAACCTATCTACTGTGCCTCATGTCTCCCATGGGGATGGTCACTTCTCACTCTGCAGAGCTGCCACTAACACCCCAAGCCTGTGGCCGAGGACTGTCGTGGCTGATGTGCCCATGCCTGAGTTCATGGAAACTGCATTTAAGAACCAGAGTGTCCTTAGCTACAGCTCTGTCCCCCACCCCCACTCGCCCTCCTGCACTCCCCTGTAGCTCTCCTCCCTCTGCTCCCCCACCCCCTTATGTGGTAGGACTGAAGTGATGGACAGGGTAAGCCTTAAAATGCCAAAGAGAGATGAAAAATGTGTTAGGTGGGTTTGATCACTTTAAAGAAATTACAGATGGATTACAAATGCCAGATGAAAACAAGCTCTGGTGACCAGGCTCGAGGCTTTGGACAGGGCTGTCCTGAGGCACAGAGGCAGGGTCCTTCTCACTCTGAGGGAGCCTAATTGCTAATAGATCTCTTCTTTTAGATCAATAACTTCCTGGCTAGTTCATCTCCTTGCTTGTGAAGCAGGATCAGTGTCACTCGGTGAGGTTTTGGGGTACAGCTAACTCGTCACTTCGCAATGAGGCTTGAAGTTCTTTAGGAGTACCAAGGGGCGTAGATGTTGAAATAGCCTGGGAAAGAGCAATACAAACAGCTGCTTTCAACGCTAACACTGGAGAAAGCGCCCAGATCCCCTGGCCAGGACCCACGCTTCTGAACCAAGTTTGTTCCCACTGATTAAGTGCCCACTGCATTCGCGTTGTGCCAGCTTTGATTCAGTCACCAGCCCACTCTCTAATGTGGAGATGGTCCCCTAAGCTAAGGGACACAGGTGGGCACATCGATTTGGGATGCCGGGAGAGGCTGCACAAAGAGCCAGGGAAGGTCCTTCTCCCCCAAGGGGTGTTCTGACAAGAGTCCCGAGAGGCAAGAGTCCAGCAGCCTGGCTCTGGCTCACCCCAACATGTCCACTGACCGTGAAGGGGGCCTTGAGGATGGACACTGACAGTGACTCCCTGTGGGCTGATGGCCAGCAGTGGGGCCAGGTGTTTAGCCCTGGTGCAGCCCAGAAGCAGTGTGCGTGGTAAACGTCACGTCCTCAGGTCTTCTCAGCCTTGCAGCACTGGCTGCTGTACAGCAGCTGCCCTCCTGTGCAGGGTGTTCACAACGCAGCAGTTCTGTGAAGACCCCATTTAGCATTTTAAACATGTTATAGTAAAATAGTTTATCATCTTAGCCATTGTAAGCATACAGTTCAGTGATATTAGGCATATTCATTTGGTTCCTAATTTACATGGTGTGTCACGCACACACTAGCGCACACTCTGTAACTCACGTTGTCCCTCATTGGTGCTTTCACTCACGTGGAACCTCATTCACATTGGATCAACTGCAACACACATTGCGTGTGTAGTTCGTGCTGACCTGCCACCCTCAGCCAACTCCACAAGTCTTTGTCACCCCAGCTTGAACCCCATGCTTTAGACAGTCACCTCTCCTTCTGCCAGGTTTAGCTGCTAAGCGACTGTTCAGACAGGTGTTTTACTTGACCTTAGCAGTGCCATTTGCCATATAAATTAGAGGAGATTCATTCAAGATAAACAGCAGAAGCTCCTCAGCGACCCAACCTGGGGTGTTATGGGAATCTGGGGAGGGAATCTGGGCTGGTATAGCAACACAGAAAGCCCCTTTCTGCTCCGTCATGGAATCCATGGACTTCAGGTAGCATCGAAGCCTGACTAGTATCATGACTGTCACTACGGTATCTCCTGGCTTGGCTTAGCTTGGCTTATACTTTGCTGACCTCACAGTGCTGCAAGAGCAATTCACACTGTGGATTGCAAGTGTTGCTCTTTGCCTGGCCTCCCCTGCCTCCTGAAGCATGGTAGTGGCAGTGGCAGTGGGTCCCAGAGCCAGTTGGCCACATGGTCCCTAGAGGAGACAAGTGACGCTCTGCAGTTGCCAGGCTGCTGTGGAAGGAAGGTCCAGGTTAGGGTATTCACCGCGGCTTACACTTAGCATGTTTTTACTTATCATAGGCTTACTGGGCCACAACCCCAGTGCAAATGAAGGAGCATGTGCCCTGCAAAAGCTGCTGGCTTCCTTTCCTGTGTAGACCCTGCCCACACCCTGTCGGATCCAAGAAAGGAGGTGCCTGAGCTCACCGAATGCAACATAGCCCACTCCTTACATCTGTCCCCCTGCTGATGACAGGCAGGGCTGGGCTGGAGGGTCCTGTCTCTGGCTTGTGACAGGTGTGGGGGCAGGTTGGCCATGGTCATTGGAAGTCAAGGAAAGCTGAAGGCCTGTGTTCTGCATAGAGGGAAGGCTGCTGGTAATGCCTGCTCTGCTCTTCAGCACAGTTTCAGGAGGTATGGAGGCCCTGGCCTTCCTGTGGCCCCTGTTGCGGAGCTCAGAGATGCTCAGAGTGGCTGGCAGAGCAGGGTGGGCTGTGGTGCGCGTGTTGGTGGTGGTGGGATGCGCAGAGGGAAAGCGCCATTGTGGGGCGATGCTGGGGACCCCCTGCTGCAGCCCCTGTGGGCGGCTCCTCTCTGACCTGCCCACACGGAAGGATGATCTCTGTGTTAGCATGCGCTCTGCCTCACACCTTTCCTTACAACCACAAGGCTTCATTAATACAATAGAAATGCCTAGTGGTTTGCTCCTGACCATGCTTAGAACATTTGAGGCGTCTAGGTCCTTGGAATCCACCTCTGTTCCTCTCTCACAGGACCAGTTGACTCCCATCGCCAGCACCTCTGGCCAGGACCTGCCTGCCAGGGCTCTGACACAGCTCCTGCCCTCCCCACATCCTTCTCAGTTGCCCCTCTGTTGTGCCCGCGTTGGAGGCACGGCCGCACTGCTGGCTTCTCTTTCTGACCGCTGAGGTGGAAGGAGAGGCTGTTTATTTTTTATTTTATTTTTTAAAATTTTATTTATTTATTTACTTATTTATTTATTTTGTCTTTTTTTGAGACAGGGTCTCGCTATGCAGTGGAGGCTGACCTTGAGCTCACTTTTGTAGCCCAGGCTGGTCTCGAACTCTCACCAATCCTCCTGCCTCAGCCTCCCAAGTGCTGGGATTACAGGCGTGAGCCACCACACCCGGCTTATTTTTTATTTTTAAAATGTTATTTATTTATTTAGTGGGACCGAGGTTCAAACTCACGACCTTGCACTTTCCAGGCAGGCGATTGTGCCATGGAGCTATCTCCCTGGCCCCAAGAAGCTGTCTGGAGCCCTTCTTACATAGATCGCTTCTTTCCAGTGGCAAGGTTTTGGCATCGGTTCTTCTTACCTTCCTGCACGCTGTCTCCAAGGAGAACTAAGTACAGAGGTTAGCACTGATCCTGGGTCCTGTGCCCAGTCTCCAGCACTCATCTTGACAGCTTGGGGTGAGACAAGGGACCCACAGACTTAGGCAGGAACATCACTCGTCCGGGATCCCATGCTCCTGTGTGCATGATCCTGGCTTGGGTCCCCACCAGGCTGTGCGGCTGGGTGGGCTATGGCTGTGTGCAAACGGTGAGCTCACTCCATCAGTGTCGGTACAAAGGCTCATTCATGGCAACATTTTTTGGGAAGGAGGTGGCTTTGGTGACGGTCTCAAGGAGCACAACTGCTTTATCTGTTTTCTTCTATTTCTTTGTTCCTTGAAAGAGTTCCCCTACAGGAATCCGCAGGAAGGTGGTTCCTGGCTGAGGCTTCATGCCGCGGCTGCTGCGCATGCGTGTCCCCCGTCTGGGGTTGGGTGTCCTTGCCCTTTCCTACAGAGCACACCTGCCACTGACGCCACGGCGACTTGCCCTTTTTCCTTGGCATCTCCTTCCTTCCATCACGTAGGCAGCTGTTGTGTTATTCGTGAGGAAATGGTGGTGTTTACAGACAGAGAATTTATTTTCTGCTTGCCAGGATGGGTGTGTTTCCAGCCAGTTGCAAAGCAATTGCTTCTATGGTGCCTGTGAAGCGCTCGCCAGTCACAGCCCGTGAGACGATCTAGGCCTGACAGAATGAGAGGAAACCGAGTCAGCCAGGGAGAGAGAGACGCTGACATTTCACTTTCGTTTTAAAATTCGGATTCTAGGTAATGGGACGCTGATTGGCGCATCTGCAAACGTCGTTTGCGCGGGGATCGCGGAGCAGCACGGCTACGGATTCTCCTTCATGGAATTTTTCAGGTACTTTAAACCCGTTTTATTTTATTTTATTTTATTTATTTATTTATTTATTTATTTTTTTTTTTTGCAAGAATTATTTATAAATTTAGGTAAACAAAGAGTATTCCAACAGACTTTCAGCCAATTCATAGCACAAATCATCTGGAGTCCAATAAGCAATGCTGTCCTTTTTCTGAGCAGAAACTTCCTCAGCTTGGTCTTTACAGGCAGGCCTTTTGTCAGTCTTCTGGTCTAAACTCTGAGCAGAATCTCCCACACAGAATAACCAAAGCTTTTCCAGCTCTTCAAAAGTAGAGGGCCTCTCCAAACATTTCCTATCTCTGCTCATAAGCCATTCTTTATACACAGGCATCAAGCCAGTCTTCTGGTCTGAGCTCTGACCAGAATCTCCCCTATATAAACCCGTTTTAAATTTCTGTTTACCTGCAGATTCCTAAGCTTACTTAGTCAAAAACAAAACAAAAGAAAACAGAACAACAGCAAAAAAACAATGCATGTTGCCAAACACCTGGAAGAGTGTGTTTTTAGCAGCTAGAGAGACTTCAGTGTGGGGGAGGTTAGTTGAGAAAAGCACAGCGAGCACTTCTTTCTGAACTTAGCTTCACCATGGTAAGGAATATTCAGGCGCTTTGCCATATTTGAGTTTGCTCAGAGGTCAGGAACTGGTTGTGGGCTGGCTGGGTGTTGCACAGTGCTGGCCTCTTGAAAGGTCTGGTTGAAGTGGGGGCTTCACGGTCCACAGATGTGGTGAGGCGAGGGTCTGGCCGCCTCCTCCTATGTCCTGTGGGGAGAACCCTTGCAAGCAGGTGGTGAGCAGGATTCTGTAGGAGGGTGCCTGTGCGCAGGTGTGTGCAGATGTGGACAGGGAGGTGGGCACAGCTAGACCCTGTGCAGGAGCGCTCGCTCTGGCAGAGCCGGGTTCACGCTGGGCCTCGGCAGGCTCTGTGGCTGTGCCTGCAGTGCACCTGTGAGCAGGGTAGGGAGCCCAGTGTATGTCACTGGCACCTGTGAAGTGTGCCGTCAGGATGAGCATCCTGTCGGGCGTGGTGGCTCACACCTGTAATCCCAGCACTCGGGAGGCTGAGGCAGGAGGATTGGTGGGAGTTCGAGACCAGCCTGGGCTATAAAAGTGAGCTCAGGACCAGCCTCAACTGCATAGCAAGACCCTGTCTCAAAAAGACCAAAAAAAAAAAAAAATAAATAAATAAAATAAAAATAAAAAATAAAATAAAATAAAAATAAACAAACAAAGTTCTGAAACAGGATGAGCATCCTTCCCTGGATGTGGAGCTGTGTTTGCACGAAAGGCTTTGAATACAACCTCACAACTGATGCGCACATCTGCAAGGGTTGCAGAACCTGCCCTGGTGTGAGGAGCTGCACTTGTAGCTGCGGCTGAGTGGAGGGTGACTGACAGCTCCTAGGTCCTGCCGTCCAGAGCCTGGTTACCTGCATGGTATCCCTGGAGCCTCTGTGCCACATTGTAACACAGCAGAGGGTGTCACATGGTGAGGAGAGCAAGCCTGCACCAGCCAGGACCTGCGGGTGGGCCAGCCATCAGTGAGAGCAGAGGCCTTGAGGCCCAGGCACTGTCAGTGTGAACGAACTTGGGGTGAAGTTTTCAGTTGTTCTTTTGGCTCGCTTGGTTCTTTTAGCTGTTTTGTTGAAATGCGAATTTGCTTAGTTTATTTTTATTTTCTTTATTTTGCTCTCCTAAGTGTTTAAGGCTATATTTTCCCCTGCCCACCACTTTATCACTATAAAACAACACTGAGCTTTTACCTCACCCCAGAAAGAATGGCCGCTGTCCAAAGATGAGTGAATGACAAATGCTAGCAGGATGGTAGGGAACAAGGGGCCGCTCTCTGCTGTTGGCAGGAGTGTAGCTGGTGTGACCAATGTGGAAACCAGCGTGCAGAGCCCTCAGAAAACTAGGTTTAGAGGTCCCATTCTGTGCAGCTGTTCCCCTCCTGGGTATCTTCCCAGAACAATTAAAGACATTATACCACAGTGATATTTGTGCACCCATGTTTATAGCAGCACGAATTTCATAGCTAAATCTTGGAAACAGCCCACATGCTCACCAATGGAGGAATGGATAAAAAAGATGTAGGGTTTTAAAAATATAATGGAGTACTTACTACTCTGCTGTAAAGAAGGATAAACCTGAGAGTTTTATAGGTGAATTGATGCAACTTGAGACCGTCCTCATAAGTGAAATGAACCAGAGTGACACATGTAAACATTCTGTTGTCTCCCTGGTATGAGAAAATGAAGGAGTGAATAAGTTCTAAAATGTACAATAGAAATTATGAAATGGGAAGAAATTGTTCAAAAAGGAAAAAGGAAGGCAGATGGGTGAAAGGGAGGGATGCCACTCAGTTGTACTATTATTATTTTTAAATCATGCAATGATGTCTTCTTTGTACATAGGTTTTTATAATTCTTCAATCTCTCCATACACAGGCAAAAGTGTACTGCTTAACATACTGGAACTTGCAAATTTAATCACTCCCTAAAGGGAAAATTATCCCCCAAGTGTGCTTAGCCAGGGTCCAATGCACCTGCCAACCGCCGAACACACGCAGGTGAACGTGGTAGACAGACTGCCCCCATCTGCGCCTTCATTTGCCGCCACCCAGCATCCTCTGCTCAGGCCTAGGTCTGCAGCTTGTTTCTTGCTGACGATCATTAAAGGTGCAAGAAGACTTTCATCATCATCGTCTGCTATAGAGATCTGGGCAATGTGTTTCTTGGGGACCACCAGGAAATGAGTGGGTGCCTGCGGGGAGATGTGGAGAGCGAGGCACCAGTTGTCCTCGAAAATGATCTTGGTGGCAATTTCCTTGCGGATGATCTTCCTAAAGATCGCTTGGCTGCCAGGCTGGGCGACCTGGGCCTTGGCGATCTCATCTGCCATCGCAGGCTCTCACTCGTGCAGCTGCAGAGCAGCCGGGACAAGGGCGCAGCGGGTGGGCGGTGGCTTTGCGCGTGCGCCCCTCTCCCGCCACCAGGGCGCGCGTCCCGGCTCTGCTCGTGGGGTGGGTGGGTGTGGGGGGTGGGATGGGGGACACTGTGCAGGAGCTGAGTTGTACTATTAGTGTCTCCTAGTTTTTTAAAAAGGCAGCTTTGTGACAATAGTGATAAAAGTTTTGCTGCTCATATGTTATACTCTGAGCAATTATTTAATTTATTATTATTATTTATCTTATTTTACTTTATCTTTTTTTGTGGCAGGCTCAGCCCACTCTGGGGGCGGGGTAGGTGCTGCGTGTGGTGCCAGGGATTGAACTAAGCAACTACTTTAAAGATAGCAATGTGTAAAGTATGAGCTATTAACGTATAAGGTTTGATGTAATTGTTAATGCAAACTAGTTATAATATCATATTTTGTTATGAAATTTTATTTCCCCTTTTTTTCTGTAAAGAGAGTATTAGGCCTCATCAGACACCCACAGTGTGAGGCAAGGAGGGAGCTGCTTTTCCATAGAACTTGAAGCAGGCCTGTGAGCAGAGGGCAGATTAGAGCAGACGCTAAACTCGGTCCCACCACACAGGTACGGACAGCCTCTAAGCTGCAGAAGCCCACAGAACACCCTGGAAACTTCTCCCACCCAGAGATGAGGGACACCCAGCCAGAGCAGCCAGTGGGGAGCACCTGGTATGCTTAGGTGCAGACCTAAGAATATGCAAATGTAGAGCAGGGATTGAGCTCTGGACCTATGCTTGCCAGGGAAGCACTTATTCCCCTGAGCTAGCTCCCTGGCCCCCTGTAAGTGTAGTTTTGAAAGCAGAAGTAAATCGATCTATAAAAGAGTGGAGAAAGAAATGACAAGTAGAATAAATTTACCAAAGGTCACGTTGGGAATAATTAGCAGTCGAAAGGTACCTTTAAATATAGGCCGAGTGGCCGTTAGAGGTTAGGTGGACAAAGGCCTGAAGGGACTCAGTGAGTCACGGGAACAAAGGCAGCCACTACGGCAGAGACGCTGGCCTCTCTGGCTGCACAGTGTTTTAGAAAAGCAGAAAGACATGCAGAAGCATGACAACAATAAATAAAGCACTGCGCAATAGAACTGCATAATGATGTGAATCATTAATAAAAATATGATTAGAATAAATTTACATTAGCTGAAAGGAAACAATATTTTTAATTTTGTTTCCCAAAGTAAGCCCCCACAATGTACTGAGTATCAAAGGCACACTAAAGCCAAGTAAGCTAAAACCCAAGCAGTGTTTTCAATCTTTTTTTTTTTTT
>PVJA010046524.1:0-15036 GCA_004027025.1 Myocastor coypus
GCATCTCTAACTATCCCTGTCTCCCACCTTCCCAGCCCAGGCTAGGCCTTTGAGTCTCCAATGCAAAAAAGGACTTTAAATCAGGAACTCTGAG
Organism: Myocastor coypus; assembly: GCA_004027025.1. Classification (NCBI taxonomy): domain Eukaryota; kingdom Metazoa; phylum Chordata; class Mammalia; order Rodentia; family Myocastoridae; genus Myocastor; species Myocastor coypus. Next base: position 95 of record PVJA010046524.1, read on the forward strand.
TTTTACCAACGTGACCACAAGAACTGGGGTTTGGGGAGCAGTGACCAAAAGGGGTTGTAGATTTGATTGGCGTATATACTGTATGCAGGTAGGGCAATACTACCCCGAACCCCATTAATATGCAAGTTAATACTTACTCATCAAAAATTTTAAAAAATAACTGCTTCTCCTTAGTGGCAGCAAGGAGATGTTCATTTCGGCCAGGAGTCCTCAGCAGAACTGCCCAGCTCAGCCTGGCAGGTCTCCACACTGGTGAGCTCAGGCAGGCTCCTGACCCCCACGCCAACCTGTCCCAACCACTTTTTCAGAATTTGCAAGGGAAAGAGAACAGCACGCAGAGGGAGGATCCTCTGCCTTTCTATCTCCCATCAGTCCTGCGTGGTAAAGTCCAGGCCCTGGGGAGATGAAAGCTAGCTCATTCTCCCTGCATTCTAGGGACCCCATTACATACAAACTGTCTCACATCTGCTTCACTGCTCCTATAAAAGAAATGGGATCGATTTTCCTCAGCTGGTAAGCAGAGGCTGCTGGGTGTGCTGAAGTTTAGATCCGCGGACATCTCTTCAGAGGAGGAGTCGCTCTCTGGGAGGCTCTTGGCATTCCTAGCTGACGCCTAGGTTGTCAGAAGTCACCGTGAGGAGAGCAGGCTCCTCCTCAAAGATTACAGGTCAAAGAAACCAAAAGAAAAGATTGTGGAGAAGCTTTTGCAGAAAAGACGATCACTGACGGAGGCTCGTTCTAGCTGAGCAACCCCACTGTGGAAGAAGAAACCCTCCAGCCACCCGTGGCCCGCCTCAGCCTTTATTCCGCACGCAGTGAGGATTTGCCTGCTCACCTGGCGCGCCGAGCTACCAGCGGTGTGCGAGAAGGGTGATTTCAGACCAGCTTTCATGGTTTAATAAGCTGCACATCGTTCTCTTGTGGACCAATGATTCCAGAGAACCTCTGCCTTCCCCATTTGATCAGTAGTCAGTGACTTTTAGTAATGAGTGGAGCTGTAGCAAAAAAGCTGTCAGCTATGCGGCCTCCTCTTCGGGCCCTTCTCACCCCAGGTGCTCCCTGGCAACAGGTGCATGCCTGCCCCGTAGATCAGTGACAGGAGAAATCCGTGGGCTTGGGACATCTCCTTTCCCTCTACTGCCAGGCTGGGTTCTGTCTTAGTTTAGGCAGTGGTTGTCACCCACTGCCCCCAGAACACTGTTGTCCCAAACAGCGTAGGACACTTACTCAGGGCCTTGCTTCTGTGCACAAGTAAGGGTTTTGGAAGTCAGTTGCCCTACCTTTTCTTCATAAGAGAGTTAATAATTATTAATACATGTCTGTAAAATGCCAGGACAGCAGGAGTCAGGAGACAGAGGGACAGAGAGGAAGGCTGGGAGGAAGGGGACAGTAAAAATAACTAAGACGTGATATGGATGGGTACCAGTCCCCTACAATGAGTATGCTTCTTATGTCTCAAACGTACATTAATAAATAACTAAAAGAAGGAATAAGGTGGATTACAGCCTCTAAGCATGCTGGGTAGTAACAATGTGAAGGGCAGTCAGGGAAGGTGGCCCTAGCTCTGGCCTGGACAGTCACACCTGACTCAGGTCCCTCTGCTCTGTGATGGCATTGTTCCTTCCTTCCTTCCTTCCTTGGCTGTCCACCTGCCCACCTGTGGGTGTGTAGAAAAGCCCAGGCAGCACAGCTGGTATCATTGGCCAGGTCATCAGTGGTGGTCACAGTAAAAGCTTGGGCTGGGACTACTGGCCTGGACCACTGGCTATAGATTCTCCTGTGGAATTACTTAACAGGAGACAGGGTCATAAAGGAAAGGTAATGATGACATGCATTTGGGCGGTGCATGGGGCCAGAAATGGTAGTCAGCAGTATTCTTTTAGCTCTTTCTTTCTCATTATTTTCTCTTTCTCCTTTGTTCTTTCCTTCTTAAAACTAAAAAAATAAATAAATAAAAAATAAATTTTAAAAATCACTGAAGTATGTGACCCAGCCATTTGTCTCCTCAAAGCCCCTATTGTGTGAGCCTGTCTATAATTCTGTGCCCTTTCTCTTCTAGGCTGCTGTTTCAATATGTTGTATTCTACTGTTCTTGATCCCCATCATGTTATATTGCAATAACTTATTTACATGCTTCTGGGAGTCCCCATCACACATGTACCTCAATCATGAGTTCCTGAAGTGAAAAGATTCTGTCTTCCCAGGGCCCAACATGCAACAGATACGCAATTAATTATTTAAACTAAATACAGGCCTGAATTTCATTCTCAAAGTCAAACTACCTAAAACCCAAATTATTCACCAGTATGAAATAGTTGGTGTCATCATCAGTGTGGATGGGAAGCTTTATAACTATTACCAGGGGAAAGCTTGTTGTCCTTGCAGTGTTGAGAACCAGAGTCCTTAGGTACGATTCCCTATAGCAGGGCATTTTACTGTAAATAAAAGGCTAGGATTTAAGAGCTCCAGGTACTCGACGGGCTCCAAGACTATCATAAGCAGATCTCTTGACAAACTTCATTTTTCCTCTCATTTGGTTTATAAGGGGATAGATGTATGAAAAGGAGCCCCTCTCTAGAATATAATCATTAATTAAGGATTCATTCAGAGTTTATTCTGAGTATCTACTATGTGCCAGGTGCCATGAAATGAGTTGATAGATTTTTGGAAGGAGGGATTTATGTTTTTGGAATCTATGTTTGCAATAAATTGGCCTACTAAGAGAAACATCTTTTAGAAACATGTGCAAATTGTGACCCAGTAGCCTAAATTTTGCACCCAATGTAGGCACAAAGAGAACACAGAAAAGGTTTCACTGCCTACTCAGCAAGCAGAACTTGTAAAATGGGTGTGCTTCAGCCCAGCTGGTTCTTTGATTAAGGTCTGTAGATTATCTATTGGTAGGTATCTGCAAAGATTTTTAGAAATTACCACACTCAAGACCAAATGGTCAAAGAACACAGCTTTAGAGCCATATTACTAGACTCTAAGAGAAAGGCAGCACAGCTAAACTGAGCATAGGAAATGTTCTGGAAAATTTCTCTTACGTTCTTTACATTCAGGATGCTCAACGATGTCGAGCCCGCCTAGTACTACTGAGGGAGGGCTTCCAGAAGGAGAGGCTCTGCGGACCATCTTGAGCCTTCTGAGCAGTCTTGGCTCCTTCTCCCATACACGTCCTTTGCCTTCCTTGGAAAGGCGCTGATAATAAGCGCCAGTGTCCAAGAACAGAGCTTGACCCGAGTACTTCATCTCTCCCTCTTTCCTAAGGCTCCAAATCAAGGAAAGCACTGCAGTTTACAACCTCTGCCTTGTGGCACTGCCAAGTCTTTCTTTAGAAGGCTGTTTTATATTCCCTCCTGAGTTTAGCTCGCCATGTTTTCCTTTGCATATTAAAGGATGAAAATCGAGGTGATGGACATGTTCCCTTAGTAGCAGAGGCAGCGGCCAAGTTTCTCTGGCTAACTTTATCTCCTCCTACAAACACTTCATTGCCAGTGTGGTCTTCACTGGGAAAATGTAAGGGAGTGCATGTATTCTCTTCACTCTCTTATTTTAGTGAATTACCTGGGCAATGACCAGAAAGCAAGAGAGTGAAATTCATACACAAGTGGGTCCAAAGCACTGTTGATTTTATAAGATTTTAATGCTGTGCTGACTAAGAGTACAAATTGTGTTTTATAGTGAACTGCAGCAAGAGACTTTATGCTTAATGGGTTTTTTAATATAGTTTGACCTAGTACTGTCAAGAGAAAAACTACATTTGTTCCTGCCTTACATGTAGGACATGATTTCTGCAAATAAATAATTGCAATGCAGTTTCTATTACGAAGGCAGTGTTCACACATCTGTTTTATGTTTCATTAATGGTACAACAAATGAAACCATCAACCATTCTGTTTCTCTATATTAATTCACCATATAAGAAAAATGTGTGATGACTCTAGACAGTAAGGCTGATTACAGTGTCAGGGAAATCTACTAGTTTACTTATGAATCCTCAAAGGCTGCCAAAGCACAAATCACCATTCTGGCAAATGGCGATCCAATTTACTGTTTAAATCAAGACTGAGAGCCATGGTCTAATCCACAGTGGAGCAGTTTAGAACTCATTAAGTACTAATTTAACTTAATCTCCAGTACCAAACTGATAGTGAATAAGTCAGTTGGAATGGGAAGTGCCAGCAGGAGAAAGGCATTTGCTATAAAGAAGGTCGTTGATGGGACTTCCCAGCTGCTTACCAAAGGGGCAATCCTGAGTTGGGCCGAAGAGTCCAGTTGTTTTCTATAGTGATGAGCACAAGCGGAGCGTGTCACTTACATTTCCCCCTTTGTATCAGGATGATAAAAGTCTTAGATGGATGAAGAGATTAATTAGCTTGGATTTTAGAAAAAGTTGGCCCAAGCACTTAATTATGGATTCCGCACAAGCCTGAACCACGACCTTTCCTATGCAGCAGTGGTGCTTCTGAGGCGCTCTACAGCCAATAGCAATGATGTGCCTCTATAGAAAGGTTACATCCCTTCATGCAGCTTCCCTTCAAACCAAAGTATCCACTTTTGGAGTGTTAGCTAAGACTATGGAATGGGAGGGACCTGACTTAGAGTTAAGGGACATAGCCTTACAGAAGACGAGTAAGCCCCACTAGTTCAAGGACCCCTTGCTCTGCCTTTCCTTGAATACTGTCTGTCATGATGCTTGTTGCTAGTCTCTACTTTTCTGAAAGTCTTTACCTATGGTATTTGTCATCCATGGATACATTGCATACTCTTTTATCTTAGAGCATTTGTTTGTTTATTTGTTTACTTATCTATTTGGTTGAGAATCTTGTAACTCAGACTTGCAGTGATCCTCTTATCTCAGCCTCTCCAGTGCTGGGAATACAGATGTGTACCACCGTGCCAGGTTACCATGGTCAGCTTGGCCTGGGGTCAGCATGGCATGCAAGCACCAGGGATTGAACCTGGGTCCTTGCACTTGCCAGGCAGGTGCTTAGACCACTGAGCTATCTCCCCAGCCCCATCTTAGAATACTTTATAAACTCCTTTTGTGAGAAGCACATAGAAAAAGGCAAAGTTGGAATTTTTATCCTCTTTCTCCTTGGAATGTGGGAAGTCCACAGTCACAATGTATAGCAGCATGTTAATGAGGGATGTTAACGGGAACATGTGTGGGTCGAGAGGTACTGCTAGTGGTGAGGTATTAGGAGAACTGAATTTAGGGCAGGTTGTAAGAATTGACTTGCCAGATCAGATAGATAGATAGATAGATAGATAGATAGATAGATAGATAGATAGATAAGAGAGAGAGAGAGAGAAAGGAGAGAGAGAGAGAGAGAGAGAGAAAGGAGAGAGAGAGAGAGAGAGAGAAAGGAGAGAGAGAGAGAGAGAGAGAGAGAGAGAGAGAGAGAGAGAGAGAGAGAGAGAGAATGAGAGAGGAAAACAACAGACCAGGAAGAAACAGGTAGGGCCAGAGGCTAGACCACAGATCAGCAAGAAGACAGAGGTGAGATCCTAGGGACATTAGCTGCACCCTGGCCTGGGTCAGCAATAAAGAAACCCTGGAGCTCAGCCTCCCTCCCCCGCACCCAATGTCTCCACCCACTGCTGCCATGACTTAGAGTAGGCCTGGACCTGAGAAAGCTGGTAGGCTAGGAATAGGAAGGGAAGGAGGGCAGTTCTAGTAGTGGAAAGGGAAAGAGGCCCAAGGCCAAGAAACAAGGTAAAGGGTGTAAAGCCAAGAACAGGCTGTGAATTATTTGTACCTGCTGCCTGCCCACTGCCTGTGAAACAGCCCGTGCACTGTGCCGCTTAAGCCCCCTTTCCCTACATCACACAGATTATGGCTTATGTATTTTAATATCCCACCAAGGATGGTTTGGGCAAAGAGGGACCATGTGTGCTGCCAGTAAATAACCCAGACCTGACGTTTCCAGCAGCAAGAGTAATTTGATCAGCGTCACCCCAGCTCTCCCAGATCACTCATTTGTTTCATACAATTTAAACATTTGTTGTGGACTGTGATGTGTCCAGTGCTGCAGTCAGACATTATGCAGTGGATCCTACCTAGAAGTGTATCCCTGTGTAGTGAGTGAGACAATACACACACACACACACACACACACACAATAATCATACAACATTGTTCAGGTCCACAGGAGAAATCGAGAAACAGGTCACCGGCATTATGGGAAGGGAGCAGAAGACTTCCTGCTGTGGACATTGAAAACTCCAGTGTAGGAGGTTTGACAAGGAGCATAAACCGCCCATTGTGGAAGATAAAATGGGCAGAAAGCCTCAGAAACAGGGAGTCTCGGGGGCTACTGAACAGACTGTTTTTTTTGCTGTGATGACCACAAAGTTAAGTAAAGGGGTCTAGAGTCAAACAGTATACCCAGAGGACTAGCCATGCCAGACTATATGCAGGAAGTGGATTCCATCAGCCACAACAGGCTACCAGGTTATTTTGAGGAAGGACCCATATTTTCAGTTAGCTGTTTTTTTACTTACAACTAACTAAACCAGGACAAATATCCCAATCTGTAGTTGTCCCTTGCCACTCTAAATGCCAATACTTCTTCTAAGCTTGCAAGAACCCAGTTCTGCTCTGAATTATAGTGCAATATTGACTGATTTAAGCTTGCCATTTTTTCTTTCACAGAAATGTCTTTTGTGCTTAGCTGGCATGTCTAAAAGGACAGGAGCTCAGCAGGTGTCAAAGCTAGGCCACATTTGGGGATGCTGAACATAAGAGAAAATTAGAGCTTACCTGACATAAATGAAGGAGTATCATGCGACAAGCACAGTGAGATAGTCATCCCATTCATAAGAATCATAGAAATACAATGGGAGTTCTCCAGGGGGCAGCTCCCAATGTGGGGGAAATGTCAGTGGTGCCTTCTGACCTCGAGATGCACATGTGCTGGTCTTTAGATAGAACACATCGAAGGTGGCAGTGGATCTTTTGAGAAGAGGCAAAAGGAAAGGCACATGAGGCCAGGCTTCCTGATACCTGAAAACAAAGCTCCAGCTGTCCCAAGAAAAGAGGCCTGGCCGTGGAGCTCAAGACAGAGCGAGGCAGATGAGGAGAGTGACGCCTCAGACATCGAGTGAGGCAAAGGACAGTGTCCTCCTCAGATATTTCCTTTCACTGATTGAATGAGAGCTACCTTCTTCCACAATCTCGACTCCTTTGTCTCTGTTGAGGTTGCTCAGTACCTATGGCACCCCAAATTCCTTCTATTCATCCTACTGTTTTCCTCTCCTTCGTCTACATGATTGGAAATTGAACGTTCTAGGTGCTACTGGTGCATAGGCAGGAGAGGTGGTGTCCTACTGGTCCTCATGGTATGAGATGCACTGCTCACAGGGCATCCAGGCCTCCAGAGAAGTCTCCTCACTGCCGGGCATTGCTAGGGCGTGTGCTCATCCACTTCTCTGTCACCGTCCATCAGCAGCCCCTGGATGTTCAGCCCAACATTCTCTGCATAGGAAGCAGCTTGAGGAAGTGACACCCTTTTGGGGATTTTTCAAAGAAAGAAAAACGATCCCTATAATGATTCCTAATGCTCCAGCCTTAAAGCCCCACAGAGTTGCCAGGTAGCGAGTCAGTGTAGAAAACTGTGCCTTCCCTGGCTCCAGGCCTCCCTTTCCTCCCTGGGTATGAAATAGCTCTGCTTATGAACAAATTGCAAAATGTTTACTGAGAGTCTCTCTTTCCCCTTCTTCCCAAGAAGTAGGTTGGGGCACGGGTGCCCTTGTACCCCAGCATCCGCATTGTCTGTGTGTCTACCATTCCTCTGCCTTGCGTGCTAGCTTTATAAATATTAAACATTAAATACGCAGAATCCATCAAGAGTCCACAAGCACACATACACACTTGCTGTCTTTCTCCTTGTTTTATCCAAGTTTTGCTGCTATAATAGAGTCCACGAGACTGAGCAGTTTGTAATGAACAGAAATTGATTGGTTCATGGTTCCCAGAAGCTGCAAAGCATAAGGTCAAGGGGCCGGCTTCTGATGCACATCGTCTTTGCTGCATCATACCATGGTGCAGATCAAAGGTGAGAGGAGAACAGAGAAAGAAGAAAGAAGAGAGACAGTGGTCATGATCCTAACACCACACAAGCCCCACCTCCAACACATTGAGGATTAAGTTCCCAATACACAGATTTTGGGGGTCACTTTCAAACGACAACACTCTATCTTCCCCAGAATGCAAATGTTCTTGTATGTATCACCTTAGGAAAGTAATTGAGAACCACAAGCCATCTAGCTCCGTAGACAGCCTACTGTACATTCCAGGGAGGGCTTGTCTCAGCCCCTGCTGCACGTTACATGTATCCTTCCCCAACCTTGTCATAATGCTGGTTTTACTTAGTTGTTTATAGCTTGAAATCAGTTTTTACAATTGGCACCCCTCTGGCATCAACTGTTGAAATATGTTTGCTAAAACATTGTCTCATCCGAAGGACCAATTTGTGTCTGAATTGCTCCTCTTTGTCATGAAAGGACAGTTTACCATTTTGGTCCAAGAACTGGTTTATGAGTATTTATATAGCAATTTGTAAAATAACATTTTAAGATGACTTCAGCAGATAACTGTCAGGATAATGTTTGCCTCCTACAGAAGGCTGAATTGGAACCGGCATGCACTTTGGCGTTGGATAGGCATGGGTTTGAATCTCAGCTTTGTCATTTATTGACTGTGAGAATTTCACTCCTCTCTGTCTCAGTTGTGAAATACCTCCAATAAAATATTGTCATGAGGATTATATTAGACAACATGTGCAAAGCTTAGAGTTAAAGTGACTCTGTAAATGGTAGCCACCATTATTTATATTATTATTATTAACTAAATTGCACTGCCTCAGGCTATGAAGAAAAACATTTCTAAACATTTAGGGTAAACTAGAAATGGTTCATGCATGGGACTCATGCCACTGCTCTGGATTTCCACATTCACAGCAAACATCATTAATCAATAAGCGCACTTTCTCACTGAGGCTACATTTGGCCTAAGAATCCTCAAGGACATTTATTTAGAAAACAAAAGCCCTGGAGCCATAACTAACTACATTTGAATATTAGTCAGGCAATGTATCCCATGTAATAGTTGAGGTAAAATTATATCAAAAATTTTACTGAAATTACTCTACTAAAAATTATTTGTTGTTCATTTGAAATTCACATGCAGCTAGAAATCTTCTATTCTCCTTGATTACCTTTGTGGTCTTCTTCTGAGTAGAAATTGACTTGCCATCTTTAACCTGTGTGTCAATCATGACCTGGGGTTATCCAATTATTAAAACTCAATTCTATCTAGTGCTACAAGTAAAAGTGATCTATCAGTTTATGTATCTGGGAATTCCATCTAGCATCAACGTATTCAAGAGCTCAAACAATGGCTGGGATCTCTATCCCTCGCCCAGCTCCCAGGCTGGCTTCTCTTCATAGCCCAATTCTCTCTCTCTGGCGGAGGGGAAGGTTCACTCAATGGCAACTTTGTTAGTTTCCAACTTAATGACCAGGAAATTTTTTTCTCCTAATGTCTATATATAAATTCAGAGAAACTTTTTGTTTGGCCTAGTGTGACCCCTATGCCTGCCTCTGGCCTTGTAACTGTTGCCATCAAAATGGACCTACCTGGATCACAAGTCTATGGATTAAGATTTCCTGATGAGTTATCTTACAAGGACCATTGGGGACTGGAGTGGTGCTTCTACTCAAGAAAGCAGGGAGCCTGAGAGAAAAAAAAAAATCTATGTGTTCCATTTCCATGTTGCATTGTCTAATTCACAGAATTAGAATAATATTTTAACATACAAGTTAAAATATACTGCAAAGGTATTAGAGCACTTGGGAATAGCAAAAAATAGTGGCCTGCTATATCCAAGAATTCTGTTGCAAGACAGAGAGAGAGCGAGAGAGAGAGAGAGAGAGAGAGAGAGAGAGAGAGAGAGAGAGAGAGAGAGAGATGATTGGCAGTGACAGTAAGAACTGCTAGTAAGTGCTCCTGAGGGAAGCATTTCTGATTCAGTACTGGTTTTCAAACAGTTTTGAAGAATGGAAAAAAATGCCCATGTTTTCCTCATGTTTTTGAAGCACTTGTCTGTCAGTATCTAAAGCAAAGGGCTGGCTGCAAAGGACATTAAAGAGTGAGTGCTCTTCCTGTGTTTATAGCTGTATAATGCAGACAGCATACACAAGGGCTATGGAACAAGACTGTCAGGGCTAGATCCAAGCTTCTCCTCTTGCCTGTCCATGAACTTGGGGCTAGGCTCATCACAAGTGTCCAGCTCTCCTGCGCTGAGGTGACTTGCTGTGGGTCTAAAGGCCCATCTCTAGGATAGGCAGGGGTCCCTGTGACAGGCATGTCCAGGGACAAGGGGACTCTCCATTGAAGGGGATTTGGCAAGGGTAGAAAATAAAAGCCAAACGGGTTGCCCTATCTACATTGCTGGGTAGAATTTCAGAATTTGGTGGGATAGTTAGTTTCTATGCACAGAAGATGTTTGATCTAAAAAGAACATATTCAGAAATGTTACAGGGAGAAGAAATGGATGACGGAGCCTAAACACCTGTTTGCCAAAAATGGTAATACCCAAGTGTGGCTTCGGAGTGTGACTGTGAGGAAACCAAACAGAGCAGAAGCAGCAGCTCAAACAAGCACAAGGTCTGAGCATGCTTGGTGAAAACCTCCCAAGCTTCTTCGACTTGCAAACTTCTAGGTTTGCTGACTGCATCCTCTGAAACTCTCCTGTTCTGTTTTGAAAGGCAAATGCATAATTAGATATTGAGATGTTGTAAAGTTTTAAGAATCAAAACAGACACTACCACCTCTTCTAATGACATAAATATGTCATCATTGTGACACCCACGGGAATCCCTTGGCAGGTCTTAGTGGCTGGCATGTCTGGGTTCTGTGAGAAGTGTGGAACAGGTGACTAAAGCGATGGATGGAGGATGGCAAGGAAACAAATTAGAAGACCAGAAAAAAAAACCAAAAGGGACCAGAACCAAAGGTCCTACCTGCTGTGCAAGGTATGTGATATTATTAACAAAGGTAAACCAAAGAAAAACCTCAAGTAGAGGTTGGACAAATAGCGTCACAGCCACACTTTTTCCGTCAAGGTGACCTGCTTCTGAGAAACCGAGTACACAAAATGATAGGGTGTCTCCCCTGAGACAAGTAACAGGAAGAACGTTCCCTCCAACCTGCTAGCTCTCTCCTGCCTGCTTGGGTGCCCACTCTGGTGGGAGTCAGCTGCCATAGGTGAGCTGCATTCTGGGAAGACCCACATGTCACAGAACTGGAGAAGGCTCAAGCCAACGTCTGGGGCAAACAGGCTTAGTCTACAGCCCTCAGGGAATCAGGTCTTACAAACAACCATACTAGTAAGGTTGGAAGCCCATTCATCCTCAGGAAAACCCTTAGATGAGAATGCAGCCCAGAAACACCTTGCCTCTTGCGCTGCCATTGACTTGAAGCCGATGTAGTCCTGCAAACCCTATCCTGACTCAGATGCTGTCAGATGTTTCCTGTTATAAGCCAGTAAAATCTGGGCTAATTTGCCCCGCAGCAATGTATAACTAACATAACAAACAGCTCTTTTTAAAGCTTTCAGTCCATGCTTGCTACTTTGTTAAGCACTGAACATACGTTAATAATGCCTTCCAGTCGTCAGGAAGAACTGTGTGAGCTCAATTTATGAATTAACATCCTGAGTTTAAACTCTTCCAAGCTCTGAGGTGGGTAATGTAAGATTCTGAGTTTAATCTTTCTTGCACCAGATGCCACCTCGGAATTGCTACACTGTATGTTGTCTTCTATAGAGCAGAGGGGAGGGGCATGAAGGAGGCAGAGAAGTAAGAGAGACATGGGCTTCTAGAAGACCTCTCACTAAATCTGCAGAAAATTGGAGGACAGTAAGAACTGATAACTTTATTTCACCTTGAAAGACTATTAAATGCAACACACAGTAATGGAATTAGTGAACTTATTAAAACGTTTACTCACACATTACTACCTGATAAAGTTATGAGTTAATAAATCTTTTTACACTTACAAAGCCAACAACAAACCATTCATCTGGAAGAAAATTATTTGTTTGTGTTAGCTCTTAGGTTCATTTCAGGATACACCAGAGCGTTTAAAAAGCTTATCAGAGGGGGGCCGGGGAGATAGCTCTGTGGCACAAGTGCCTGCCTGGCAAGTTCAAAGTCGTGAATTGAAACCCCAGTCCCACCAAAAAAAAGAAAGAAAGAAAGAAAGAAAGAAAGAAAGAAAGAAAGAAAGAAGGAAAGAAAGAAAGAAAGAAAGAAAGAAAGAAAGAAAGAAAGAAAGAAAGAAAGAAAGAAAGAAAGAAAGAAAGAAAGAAAGGGGAGGGGGAAAACCTGGCAGAGTTTGGCTTGAAAAAAAAACAAGAACCTTATCGGAGACTTTGGGTGCAAAGACCCACTGACACCCAGTCCTCATGTCTGCCCCCCATCTGCTTCTGCAGCGGAGTTCTGGGAAAGCCCTCCTGAGCCAAAAATATCTTGAGAGTTGCCTAGGAAGGATAGCCGGCCTGGCAGGAGTACAAAAATTGAGAGGGAAGAAACAACAACAAAAGCAACAACGAAAAACTCTGCTCTTCAGGCGCATGGGTGCGACACAAAGCCCTCTTTCAGAGATGATCTGCAGGTTTGGCATGGCAGGCAGAAAGCTAAGTGTGTGGTGGCGGGAGCAGGAAAGAAGACCCAGGCGTATCTAAGAAGGTGTTTCCTGCTATTCCCAATGAAGGATTACATACACCTTTATCAGTTCTGCTTTATCACTTCTGCTATCCATGCATCATCCATCCATCCATCCATCCATCCTTCTGCTCTCTTCAACTTAGAAACTCCTCCTTCCCTCTTTAAAAATGGCCATCAAACAATTCCCAGAAACAGCCTAGAACCAACCATGTATTGTAAATGAGAGGCATTTGACGCACTAGGATAATGAAGAGGGGAGGAGGTGTGGGGAAAACAAAACTCATCAAGATGTGCCGCAAAACGTATGAAAGTGTTAACTTTGCAGTTAAAATTATATCCAACAGTTACGGACCATTTGTCATTTGCAGAAGTTATCTAAATGTAATGCATAGAATATGACGCTTGAATAAAAAGTGGCCCCAAATCTAGCATTTGTGAGATTAATTAGTGTGTTTCCTCTTTCTTGAGTGAGTGCTTCATTTTCGTTTCTTAATATGAAAGGGGGACCGCGACTTGGCAGAGGCGCAGCGCCTCTGTGGGCCCTATCCCTCCCCATCTCCTTTCCTTTAAAGCCAGCACCCTCTTGGCACCCACCCATCCTGTAGAAATCAATTTACTGCAGAGCTGGAGCTGGCTAGCAATTTGGTCCTCACAAGGACTCTAGGAAGGTTTCTGCCTTTCACAGAGGAAACTGAGGCGTAATGAAATGAAGCAATTTGTCCAGTGGGGAAGTTACAGAGCAGGAAGCCAGCCCAGGCAGCCTGACTCCAGCACGTCCTCTGACCCCTCGTGCGGGGTGCACTGATATCTTCTTTCCTGTCATTTCCAGGGTGGATTCGCCCCAGAAACCTGTGCTTTCAGGAGGTATTGGCAGAGCTGGGGCCACACACATCAGGTTACCATCTCAAAGGAAAGATCAGACACTATTGTGTCCCCAAAGCTTAGCTCTGCTGCTAACACCAGGCCAACTAAAATAAATTTTAGTTGCATTAAATTTCAAATGATTAAATTCAACTTAGCTCAGCCAAAGCTCTGTTTTATAAATCATGATCCATAGACCTATTAATCTTCTCTTGCAAAGCACAAAGCTAAATGGCCAGAGAGAGAATAGTTGTTATTAGTACTGTTTGAGACAAGGTTTCTTCTAGGAAGCAGGTAATGTATTTTGATAGACAACCTTAGGGAATAGGAGTGGGCAGTGGGGGAGGGTCGGAAGTGAAAAGAAAGGAGGATTTGAGGCCTGACCTAAAGTTGGTTACTCGATGGGCAGGGGGCTCGTGATCGCCCCTGGACTCTGGGAGCCAGGTATCACGTGCCTCAGAATTGCCCAAATGAAAGACAAAACAGAAGAGCATTTCCACCAGGAGCTGCAGCCCCCAGTCCACCCCAATGTCATGGCACCTGCCCTTCCAGGCTCACCTGTACCTGTGTGAATACCAAGTGAGTTCTGACAGATACCAGGGGGAGCCCTGGACAAAAAGTAAGAGGCCCTGATACAGTGAATGTGAGGTGCTGGCAGGTGGCACATGTGGGAGCAGGTTGTTATAACACTGACTAGAGAAGGAGGTGGGCTGTGAGGAGGCGAGCCACAGGGCACTTCTGCCCTGGCCCATCTGGGCACCAAGTGCTGGAGGCTGGAGGGAGGGAGAGGCACGAGTTACAGTGGAGAAAGACTCCTGAAGTCTTGGCTACTTCTGGTCCTAGCGTCATTTGAAAAGTGTATACTTTCATTCAGAGCAACAAATTAGAGATTCAGTTGTGTTATAAACTCCCTTTTAAAATGCAAATAATATAGAGGTCTAAGGTTAATTCTATGGTCATTCAACCCACTGTGAAAGTGCTAATGGGATTCCCTACTGAAACACCAAAGAATCGTGCTGGGAAGCACAAAGTCTGAATGGAAGATGCTGGGAGGAGTAGAAAGGGATAATGATGACGTCTCCTCCTATTCAGTACGAGTGAAGCAGGGTGCTCTGCCACACTTGTAAAGCATGTGTCATGTATCGTGTGTCACTGTAACCAGAAACCATGCCACTGAACCAAGTCTGTTAGGACCCAGCCTTCTTTCCCAGATCTCTTACAGGAAGCATAAAAACCCTAAATATAAAGGAAGTGGAAGATGGCATGCTCCTTGTAACTGTAGATATGTTTTCTAATTTTTAGCAGTGCATACAGTGAAGATATTTTGTTTCCTTGGGGAGCCC
>PVJA010046525.1:0-14159 GCA_004027025.1 Myocastor coypus
TGCGTGTGTGTGTGTGTGTGTGTGTGTGTTTCATATATTGCTGAGGCATTTAGTGTCTGCTTGGATCTGGCTGCGGAGGGATTACTAGTTCAGCTCCCACTCATCCATCTTTTATGCACATTAACTATTTTTTATATTTAATATTATAACTCTTTGTTAGCCTGTTTTTATTTTTCTTTCTATTGTTTTCCAAACTATGTGCAGTCCCTAAAATTGACAATGGTATGCAGTGGAAATACGTCTTACTGTTTTTTCTGTTTCATAAAGGAACTCTTCTATTTTCTGACTCTAGTAAGAAGGAAAAAGTGAGCCATATGATACATATTTATACGTAATGAATTTTGCATTTTATTGATGTGCCTCTCTTCTGCACTACATAATTCAAACTGCACCATAATAAAATAATTTATCATTACAAAAACTTGAAAATAATATTTCATTTTAAAAAAGTCAGTGGAAGTTTCAATCATGATGTACTTTTTATGAAATGGCTTTTATTTTTCAAAGCTGAATACAAATAGCACAGATACTATACTATTGTTCATTATATTATTGAGATATAAGTGACCTGCAAAAAAGGACAGATAAATTTTAAGAGAACAGGCAGATGACTTTTGACAAAGATATATGTCTGTGAAATCACAGGTGACTGAAAATAAAGAAGACCAAAACATAAAATATTACCTGGTATCACTTTATTTTTCCTGTAACCCATTCTTCTAGAATTCTCCAAATTTTATATAATTTGAAATACACTTGTCTTTCTTCAAATTGATTTCTTTTCTTTGTGAGGTATAGAAATTTAGCACTCTAGTTTAGTTTCCTCCCATTGCTGATTCAGACCTCCTCTACAGTCTTTGTAGTTATTATATCGAAAAATTAGCAATATTTCCCAAAAAATAGCAGCATGCTTTCACTGGTGTGCCATGTGGTGTCTCCATTTCTTTTTTTTTTTTTTTTTTTGCGACCGGGGTTCAAACTCACGACCTTGCACTTGCCCAGCAGGCACTTGTGCCTCGGAGCTATCTCCCCAGCTCCTCCATTTCTTAAAACTGGTTGAACTCTTCCAATTCTCTGGGGACATTTTCTTGATTGTCTTGTATGCCTCTAGTGAAGGAATCTGTTGATAGTTTGTTTCATGGTTTGCAAAGCACTATTGATACTTTGAGGCCCAGTTGTTTTGTTTGTTTGTTTCTTAGTTGTTCCTTCTACATCTGTATTCACATTATTTTATGAAGCCCAGTGTATCATTTCGCAGAGCACTCTTTGCACGCAAACAGAACACAGGAATCCCTTGGGAATTTGTTCTGAAGCTATGCATGTGCAAGAGGCTTTGGGGTGGATTCTGTTCATGTTAGATTTTCTGGATTTTCATTTTTAGGAGCAAATTCCTCAACTATCACTGGAAACTCAGTTGATAGTCACCTTAAAATGATGATTTCTATTTTTCTTACATTATTAATATGTAATTACGATGAGATATTAATCCCATAAGCAAACCTATATGAACATTTTTAGTAAGATATAAGTTAGCTAAATAATTTATGTATATATTTATATTCTGTTCACCCACATCCCTGTACATTTTCTGCAGATCAAAACTTGTTTTTATACACTTCATGTTTAACCTGTATTATTGCCAAATATATAATATTAATTGAATGCAATATTAAAGCTTATGATGTAAATACAAAGATTCAATACCAACATCAATATAACTAATTAAGTAAACATAGGTAAGGATGAAATTTTATGAGGAACAGCATTAATCAATAATGCATGCAGGTAACAAATCTCCATATCAATGAATATAAAGGATGTGCTTAACTTTATTGGAAACTGAAAGAAAACTACTAAAAAATTCAAGCTATTCAAGGGAGTCCATCTGAAGTCCATTATTTTCTATAAAATAATCTTTTCTGCTTACTAAATATCTTCACAACAATCCACTGCACTGTTTCACTGTCACAGTCCTACCACTGGGACTCTCAATCATGCTGATTTTTAGTTATGGAAGGAAGACTTCACATGAATATGTAAGCTTCTCCATATCATTTTTAACATTGCACCAATTACGTGAAGTGGGCCACCGTCCAAGGAACAATGGCTAAATCAACTTTCATAGGCATAATCCAATAGTATATTGAATTCTTTCAATAGTTATGAAATTGTTTAATCATGAAGACATGTTTTCAGTGAAACAATCTAAAAAAAGAAAAACAATGCATGATATCATGTACAGTAGTTTCTAAAATTAAAACAAAACTTCTGGTACACATCGATAGGAACAGTGATGCCTAGTAGTATGGGTTTGAGAAGGAGGAGCTACAGGGATGTAGGTTAATGAATCCAAATTAGCAGATAAGACAGATAACAGGTGCATAGATCAATGTGCAGCATGAATACTACAGTTCATAATGTTGCATTTTCACTAAAATATGAATTTTGGATATCTTATCATACACAAAAATAAATACGCAGATAAAATCCATGATACTGTACTTGGCTATGAGAAAAAATTCATTGTATATATTTGTATCAAAACACATCATACAAGGGCTGGCGAGATAACTCAGTGAACTAAATCGCCTGCTTAGGCAAGCTTAGGCAAAGTGAAGAACCATGGCTTGATCGTCCACAACATATGCCATCCCAGCCCCAACCCCAGGGCAGGCTGAGCAGGTCAGAGTCTGGGCATAGTGGCACATGCCTGTAATCCCATCTCTTGGGAGACTGAAAGCAGAAGGATCACCACGAGTCCAGGCTGTGTGGTAAAATCCTATAATGACCAAATACATTTTTTTAAACAATGCACACACACACACACACACACACACACACACACACACGAACATGTGTGTGGTTTGTGTCTAACTGCCCCACCAGAGCCTAATGCAGTCATAGGTTAGGAACTTCTAGAGTTTGAGACTAACTCAGGATCCACTGAGATTACATGTTTTAGTACTGCTGGGTTTGTGGGTGGGTGTACCTTCCCCAGCTGGGGGCAATAGTCTGAATGTATTATAAGAGCGACAGTTACGGTTGGCCAGTTGCTGTTGTTGGCCTGTTGTGATTGTTGCTACTCCACTGCCTTGAACTGGATGCTGTCTGCCTGTGCCACTCAGCCTTGAAGCCAGCTGAGTATGGACTGAAACCTCCAAACCTCCAGTAACTGTGAGCTGAATAAACCTTTCCTTCTTTCATTTCGGGTGTCAGGTATTTGTCCCAGCAACGAGAGAAGAGTAACTGAGACAAAGTGTTTTATAATCACACTTCAAATATGTATTTTCCAGCCAATTTAGAATTTTAAGTGTAAGATCTTAAAACAACATACAAGACAGAGACTGTATTGCAGAAATATTAAGAAAAGTTATTGGGCTGGGTGTGCTGGCTCACGCCTGTAATCCCAGCACTTGAGAGGCCGAGGCCGGAGGATCAGTGTGAGTTTGAGACCAGCCTGGGCTACAGAATTGAGCTCAAGGCCAGCCTGAACTGCATAATGAGACCCCGTCTCAAAAAGACAAAAAAAAGTTATTAATTTTCCTATATAGCTATGTTTTAAATTATAAAAACTGATTATTTCTGTCTGAAAATTAATATTAATTATGAACTTTTTAAAGAATTGTCTATGAGTATGTGTGTACTGCATATCAAATGTAGCACACAAAATTAGTACATAATGTAGTTAATCTTCACCCTATTTGGTCCCCCCTCTTTCCCCTTGCCTTCCGTCTCACCCTCCCTAGCTCTCCTTCTGTCCCTCACAGTTTCTTTTCTGTCTTCCAGCTTTCACTTCGTTCTTTGTGTTGTTTCTACTTTGAATTTCACATACCAGAGGAATCATGCAGTCATTAAATTCTATGTCCAGTTTATTTTCTTTAAGAATGTGGTCTCAAGAACCATTCATTGTTCTACAAATATTTCAAATTTATCTTCCTTCGGGACTGAGAATACTCTACTGTGTCTATACATAACATTTTTTTAATAACTGTTCCATTCTTTGGGCACCTAGGCCACATCAAAGACTTAGTTTCTAGGAGCTGTGTGGCCCTGAACTTGGCTGCGCATTGTCGCTGTAGTATGGCATATTTAACACTAACAGGATGGTATGCAGAAGAGTTACAGCTGTGTCCAGTGGAATTTCTATTTTCAGTTTTCTGATGAATCTCCAAACTGGTTTCTGTAGCGATCGCACTAATTTACATTCCAACCAATAAAAGACGAGGGTTCTTCCTACCATCTCGCCGTCATTTCTTTTGAATTTGATGCTATGGCCATTTCTTTGAGGTAAGTTCAAATGTTACTGTTTTTTTGAATGACACTTCTCTAGTGGCTAAACTTGATCCATATTTTTGTAGGTTTCTTTTGGCCATTTGTGCATTTTTTCTTCATGAAGGCCTATTCATTTCAATTACATATTTTGTGATTAGGATTTTTACTGCAGGGAATCTAATTTTTATGTGTGTGTTCTCTGCATATCCCACATAATAGCAATCTGTGTGAAGAGTACGTGACAGTTGTGTTTCTGGTTTTATTGGATGTTTTTTCACCCTCTTCGCTTGTTTGTTTTCTACTGTTCAGAAATTTTGAAATTTAGATTGCTGAAAGTAAATATAAGAAAATATGTATTTTCTGGCATTTCAAAAAATATTCTTAAGGTAGGAATTAATAGAATACCATCACACAAAAACTAGTGTGAAAAGAGCTTCCAACAAATCAGTATACATATTTATGCCATGTAAACAGGTAGCAATATCTTTAATAAAAAAGAGTTTCAAATCAAATGAATAATTTTTAAAATGTTCTATTATATTAACAAGTAAAATGTGAAAATGCCAATACTATATATATAGTGCTTACTAGATATATAGGAACTATACCACCCATAATGTTGACAAGATTAATCTGCCACATTAAATAGGTCTTTTTTTTATTCTCTAATTTAGGTAATCAC
The DNA here is from genome assembly GCA_004027025.1 of Myocastor coypus. NCBI lineage: Eukaryota > Metazoa > Chordata > Mammalia > Rodentia > Myocastoridae > Myocastor > Myocastor coypus. The sequence goes on from PVJA010046525.1 coordinate 4,955, forward strand.
TCTTCTCTTTCTTTATTGTATCCACATTTTACCCTTTATAAGTAAACTTTATGGCCACCTTACTTATAGTGCTGCATTGTATTTTCTCTTATTCATATGTCTATTTTATTTTTATTTTCTATTAATTTATTTTAAGTCAGACTTCTTAAATATTACCTATAGAATGAATATATTATGATGAATCAGTAATTTTTTTGGGGGGGGGGGACTGGGGATTTAACTCAGGCTCTTGCATTTGCCAGAAAGGTGCTTACTTTACTAAGTTATTTCCCCAGCTGCTGAATCAATAATCTTACTTAGTATTCCTTTTTAAATTTGTTATTTTTAGAGAGTAAGTAATGTTAATATTTCCAAAAATATAAAACTGGAAAATTTGAAAGCTCTTGTGTCCAAAGATCTTTTCTTTCCATTAATTTTGTTTGACTCACGTCATATTGAAAAACTTTATTTTTATTTATTTATTTTTTAGGGTCTCACTACTGAGTCATAGTGACCCTCCCGTTTATACCTCTCACGGGCAGGGATTACAGACGTGCACCACCACACCCAGTATCACCGGCTCAGTGCGCTGAGGGGCCAGGAACGGAACCCTGGCCCCTGCGCTTCCTCTAAGCAAGTGCTAAATCTGCTGAGCTATACCGCCGGCCCTTTTATTTTGTTTATATACCTTTCCCTCTATGAAAGTAATTAAAAGACAACTACTTGGATTTTTGGTATTATTAATAATTTCTCAAAAGTAATTTACTTCAAAACAATTATAATCATAATTTTAGTTGGATGAGGCAGCCTACTAACAATTATGGGCAACCATTCTGTCTGTCAACAATAACATAGCTAAACCCATGATGTTTACCATGGGGAAAGTGGTAACTGATCTCCATATTTATAGATACTTATGATAAAAATGCCCCTACAACATTTGCATTATTTTGCCAAATGAGCAGATGATCTAGTTTCGATATATACCTTCCATCCTTGTTGCTTAGTATCATTTACTTCATCTTCATTAGATTTTCTAGAGACACAAATATGTGGATAAGACAGGGCCCTAGGAAAGTGACAGTATCCTTAAAAAAAAAAAAAAAAAACTTCTCACAAATGAACTATATTATCATCTGACATATATGAAACCTCAATTTATGAATCTCTTTGTCACTTTCCTTTAATTCTATTCATTGCCAACATTTCATGATGGTGTAAATTCTAGTTCTAGTCACACTGAAATCAAATAGTAGTCTAATGTGAAACATTTTTGTTATTAGGGCCTAATATAACATATGGGGAAGGAATGCTTCTTGACTCAAGAATAGTCATAATTATTTGTCTACTTATGGAATATTAGGTGGCTCCAGAGACCAGTTTATGGCTGCTGGTTCACATCATGTGAGTCACTTATGTGACAAGAATACTTTTGTCTTTTTCAGACATTATGCCATGTGTCTCAAATATTTTTCACTCATTGATGAGACAAAATGCCCAGTGACTGAAATTAAGGTAGGAAATATGTATTTAGCTCACTGTTAGTGGAGGTTTCAGTCTATACTCAGCTGGTTACAAATTGGAGTGCCACATGGGAGAGAGCAGCCTTTTATGGCAGTGGAAAAAAGCAAAGAGAGGGACAGCAGCTGCAGCTTCTAAGGAGCCTCCATCCCTTCCTTACATTTTTTTAATTCAATTTTTAAAAATTATTACTGAGGGGGCTGGGGAGATAGCTCCGTGGCACAAGTGCCTGCCTGGCAAATGCAAGGTCGTGAGTTTGAACCTCAGTCCCACCAAAAAAAAAAAAAAAAAAAAATTATTACTGGAAAATCTGAACTATTTTTGCAATGTAATTTTTATCCACCTCAGGGCTGGCGTAGTGCTCATATCCATAATCCCTGCGTTGGATCATGACTTAATTAAAAACTCTAGAAGCTGCCCCACTGACTAGAAAAGTCACTGGGAGACACCTAGATACAAATCGTAAGACCATTTTAACTAATCATGGATTGCTCCAAACATAGGAAGCAGTAATACCATATAATATAAAATGCCTAACGTTTATGAACACTAATACATTCTCTGACACTGACTGAGAAGTATTTCTATTTTCATCGGGCATTCATTTCTGTATTCTATATTCATTTCTATATTTATCTTCTACTAATCTAATTTAAGCAAGACTGGAGGTTGGATGATAGAGGCTTATGGAATCTAAGCCATTCTTTTGATCTTGCACCAATATTTTTCCTATGTAAGTCTTTATTGCTCTTCAGATATGTATGCAACTTTAGATCAAAACATATATATAATTATATATATTCATAATTATATATACTTTATTTGGGTTATAAACTAATTTGTCTTCTACAAAAACACCTATCTTGGTGTGTTATAGTATTATTTTTTCACAAAACATAATTTGCTACTCTTGTGAATGCTAATAGTTACGTATTCCATTTGTCTTATTCAAACAAAGAATCCTTGCAAGTGGAGATAAGTACAGATAACTATTTGGGTATCTATTCATTTGATCCAGGTCACTTTACAGGGTTCAAATACTCATAGATTCATATTTTTAGTATGAATTAAATGAAAAATGTCTGTAAAATGATTCATATACAGAAATTTGACACATTGAACAGAGAAATTTTTCATCTTGACATTCTTCTTGAGTTTTCAATTTTTAAATGTGCCTTTTCCCCAAAATATCTATTTATTAACATGGAAAATTTTTCTGCCTCTCAAACACTGTGATTCATTAGATTTAAAGGAGAATTGTATAAATAATTATTGACTTTCATACACGTATAGTATCTTTCATGGTAGAAAGTTATTGATTTTCTTATCCATTCTGGTTAATATTTTAAGAATGTTGACTATTGTCCAACAATTTGCAAATTTCCGACTAATATACCAAGCAAGCATTAACACAAGATTTGTTTACCAACACAGACCCTAAAGTGAACTTTGTCAGAAGGGAAATAAATTTATGTCAGGTAGCCCCACCTAAGATTCCATTCATACTCTACGTGACAAAACACGAAAAATGGCAGCAGTATAAAAGTATGCTGGGAAATGTTTTCTCATTCTCATGATAGGCAAGCCTCCCTAGTTGTTAGCTTTTAAGTTCAGAGTTTTAATCCATAACCTTAGTGCTTCTGGTAAATTTTTGAGCATAGCCTCTTTCACTGTATGACATTGGAAGGAATGAATTTATCATTATTTGTGAAACTGCAGTGTTTGTTTCCATGTGCTGTACATTATCAGTTACACAATGGGGGTTAAGGGTTATTCTATAGGAGAAATAATCATGAAAAACAGGTTTTATGGACTTTTTATATGGCAATATAATGAATAACAGAACAATAAGAGCCTATGAGGGATTTTCTGAGGCATATTTTTTATTTGACACTATCTTACATTATGTGCATTTCAATTTATATTGTAAATATTGGGAAAATAGAATTTTAAAAGTATACAAACTATAAAATAAGCATTTCAACAAATTTCAGTGTGTCGAAGTAAATGATAACACATCAGAAAATACGAGTTGTTAGTGTGCACTGCATGCATGAAAACAACAAAGAAATTATGTAGGTGTTGATATGTGGACAGAGGCCAAAATACCACTCTCAGATAAGTTTTCTATCTGTCATAACTTATTCTAGGTCATAAAGCTAAAAGAGCACAAATTATTTCATTCTAGGAAATTTGACATCATTATATGGTCAAGTGAAGAACAGCTTCTCCGTTATATGCACTCAGATTGACTTCAGTGAGGCTACATGTGTAACATAGGACAAAATGAATATTATCCTTTTTCTTTGCAAGGAAGACTCACCCTTATAATGCACAACGTGATTTCTTCACTTTCAAAATTCAACATTCAAAACAGTAGAGAATTTGCTTTAGTCAGCGTTTCTTTATGCCAGCAAAGCAGGTGAGGCAATCTGTTAGTAACTAAAGTTTGTTTTAGCTAATAGTTCTATAACTACCAACTCAAAGTTAACTAGCTTTAATTGCTTGGAATTTACATTGAGGGTAGCACATTTTGTAAAATCACATCGTGCAGGAAACTGCACCTCCTGAGCCAGGAAGCAAAAGAGAAAGAAGCTGAGATCTCATTGTCCCCTCAGGAGACAGTTCTTTTTTTCTTTTTTGTCTTTTTGAGACAGGGTCTCATTATGCAGTTAAGACTGGCCTGGAGCTCACCTTTGTAGCTGAGGCTGGTCTCAAACTCGCACTGATCCTCCTGACTCAGCTGTCTCAAGTTCTGGGATTATAGGAGTGCACTACCATGCCCAGCTCCTCAAGAGATACTTCTGAGACTAAGGATTTAATATCAAATTAGGCTCACATTCTACAAGTCCACCCACCTCCAAAAGCACAAATATATGGACCAAGGTTTTAACACATGGCTCCCTGGTGCACATACATCAAAAACATAACTGAATGCTGACTTTCTAGCTTGTAAAATGAATTTCATCCGTTTTAGCTTTTTTCATAGACGGGGCAGATGTGTGTAATTAGTATGCTGAAAATATCAATAAGCACAGTATTGGGCCAGAGAGATAGCTCAGCCTGTACTGGAGTTCTATCCCTGGCAACACATACCATGTTGGCCCTGCCCAGAGGCATGGTGAGGCTGAAAACAGAAGGATCACTAAGGGTCCCAGCTTCGTAGTGAGTCCTTGAACCAAGCACATAAGTATAATATTATGTTAAACAAAGCAATTATCAAATTTCAACTATGTTAGTACTATGCAGATTATTTTAAATACCAATATATAAACACATATAATAGTTTATTTATAATGACCTGTTTCTGTCTTGTTTTAAAAGTATTTTATATGAAAATCATAAAATAAATATAAATCATAAAAATAATCAGTTCTACAATTTAAAACTATGTGTTTGTATTGTGGATGTTACTCCCACAACTCTACACTCAGATCCTACTTTAACTAATTTAAGAATTTATCCTTTTTGCCAAATCTTTGCATAAAATAAGTTATATATTTTCTTATAAATATCTCTCCCAATTTTTGGCACAGCTATACATATGCATTGGCCACATAAGATTTTTCTCTTATAGTCCATCATTAATCTTTCCAATCAATATTTGGAATGCTACATAATTATGCAAATTATGTACTTTCTTTAATTAAGTCATTGAGATATTTTTGGTGGATGTTTAGGGTTTTGTTATTTTTTGTTTTCTTTTGTTAGTTTTAACACGTTTCTAGAGATATCTATAAATATGGAAGAATATCATATTTCTATCGTGCATGAGTATTATACTGTTTATGCTTAAGCAACCCCCCATATCATTCCTTTTACAACGTCTTAAAGCAATTTCCAAATATCTTCTCCTTTAATCCTGTCTACTTCATCAAAGGCATCACTGTTTTTCCTTCTTCTATATAGCATTCTCTGTCAGTACACAATCAAGCTCTCGTTCTGTGGCATTTAGTTACTGTCTGGTGCTGAGACATAATTTGGAACCTGAAACTTTACAGTGCAGATATTATTTTATCTATCAGATTTAAAAGTTTCAAGCCGGGCGTAGTGGCGCACACCTGTAGTCCCAGCACTTGGGAGGCTGAGGCAGGAAGATTGGTGTGAGTTTGAGACCAGCCTGGGCTACAAAGGTGAGCTCAAGGCCAGCCTCAACTGCATAGCGAGACCCTGTCTCAAAAAGACAAAAAAAAAAAAAAAAAAAAAAAAAAAAAAAAAAGTTTCAACCCATGCATGCTTTTATAGCTTCTTAGAAGTACCACAGAATGAAAGAGCCTGTTCAGAAGAAATGTACTCACCGAGGACAGGAAGCAGAGAACGAGAGAAGGCAGGATGAAGTGGAAGTCACATTACCTCTTCCACTAGATTATCCTCATCACTGGGTCACCTTCCAAAAGCCCTGCTTACGTGTACACATTCTTTAGAGGGCTCTCTTGAATTAAGCAATAGCATATTTCTGTTACTCTCTAAAGATTCTGCAACCTGTTTAGACATCCTTTTATTATTATTATTATTATTATTATTATTATTATTATTATCTTTACTTTAAATCATTACTTTTAGAATTTTGCTGGAGGAGCTTATCATGGTGGCTTTGCTGATGGGCTTGGCTGTTCTTCTTGATAGAGGAGCTCAGGACCGATGATGTCACTGAGAATCGCTGTGGCTCATTTTAGCGGGGCTTTGGTTATCCTCTTGAGCATCACTTCCAGGCTCCAGAGGGGAAGATGGTGCACTACTCAGCCTTTGGACATTGGCTTTCCTGATGGGAACTCAGCTTTCCTCATCCCTAGAGGAGCTCAGGACCTCACTGTTGCTGAAGATGGCTGTGGTGCTTTTGGTGAGAGCTCTGATATTTACCTTGAGCATGGCTTGGTGCTCCAGTTCAGATTCCTCAGCCTTCTAGCAGAGATCCTTTATCTTTCTGGCGTAGAATTTCTAGCTTAAACCACTCACCTTTGGGTCTTTCTAGCATAGATCTGTGAAGCAGGCCTGCGTGAGACTTTTTCTAAGGTTTTTAAATTTTATTTCTATGTTTGCAGTTCATACAGTTTACAGTCATCTTGGGGAATGGTTATAGGTTATTTTTTGTTATTTTCTTATTCTGTGATACCCTTATCCATCCCTCGCTTCCTCTCCCTCCCCTGCCAGTTCCCCTCTCCTATTTTTCATCCCTGTTGTTATTATTTGTCTAGCTCAGGTCATGGCACATAATGTTTATGTTAATTGGGATTATTAAGCTCCTGTACAAGGCGCATCCTTATTTCTCTTATTTCCCCTTTCCTTCCTCCTCACCCCTTGCTCCTGACCCCTGAGTTCTATGAAGACAACAACATGCAATGTGTTAGTTATGGTAACTGTCGTACTAACCTGTTTTGAAACTGTCTCATTGCTATTTCCTTCTCACTAAAAAATAAAAAGGAGCCATAGGCACTGTATTGTACCTGTTATCTGTGTCACAGAAAGTGCAAAGTAAGACAATAATTGATAGAAAGACATGAGGAGATAGATCTCTTATAACAGGAAGGAGACTTTGCCATAAACTCTGGGTTTTCAGCTGGACTTCTGGAAGGCTTGTTATGAGCTATAGGTTTTCATCTGGATTCATGTAGGATATTAGGATACAGGCCCTCAACTGGATTCTTTGGTCTTTAGTGTGTAGACAGATTTCCTGCACTCCTTGTACATGATTCATTGTGTGATTCATTACAGAATAATATTATACCTTGTATCCTGCATTATAATGTTCCCCTTGCAAAAACTGCAAACCATGATACATACTAATAACTAATTTGACTTAATAAAATCTACAGACAACTCTAACCAACATCATCAGAATGTACATTTTTAGGCTAGACAGAATCATTGATCTTAAAGAAAAAATGAATAAATTTAGAAATCTACAAAACAATGAAAAAGATTTCCTGTCCTTAATAGCATGAACTTCTACTTACAGACCAAGAAACCAACAAAATGGAAAACAGTGACAGAGCCCCTTAATGGCTTAAACGTAGCATTTCCTAAACCTCAACTCGTCTCTCCATGATGGGCTCAAGTCCACCAAAGCTTTGAAAACAGCAGACTGTGCAGAATTTTCACCAAGAGGGACAGATCTGTAGCCCTATTACTAGTAGACAGGAGAGAGGCCTTTCTTACACTGTTGCCTGAGGATCACTTTACTCACCAAGATATTTGAGACATTTGACCTTGACAGCAAGGAGGCCGCCATCGGAGACAGCTGGGCCAAGGAAGTTCTGTTCAGTTTTCCAGCCCTGAGACTCACATCTCATAAAAAGACATAGCAAACATTAGCCTGACAGAAATACTTTAAGCTAACTTAAACAGGCGCAGGGGATCACAGTTCAAGTCCCTGCATCACATGCCATGCTGGCCTCGCCCTCAGCGAGGACTGACCTGGCCAAAAACATACAAACAAACAAAAGACCCACAAATAAGCAAACCAAAATTGTCAATCCAGACATAACATAAAAATATGTATTGCAAATGTGTGTATAATTTACTTTGAAAATTTTTACCTAAAAGGAAATACCTTATAAGTAATTCTTACGAAATTAACAAAAACAGGTTAATTTTTCTTATTAAAATATTTTTGAACAATTTTCATATGGCAAACAAGTTTGTACCTTATATGTGAAGCTAAGGATCTCATTTTCTAAAAGTATACTAAGCATTCAATTCTGTACAATAATGTGATTGAATGAACAACAGATATTCCTCCTACCCTCTTGCTAAATGAATTTATCTCAGAAAAAATAACTGATATAAATATATTTTTTAAGATTCTGTTTTTGTTTGTTTGTTTTGGTGGTTTTTTGTTTGTTTGTTTGTTTGTTTTCTTGCCTACTCATCCTGCCCCCAGAGCAGGGCTAGCGTGACATTTGGTGCCAGGGATCAAACTGCTGTTCCCTGAGCCTTCCTAAGCTAACCTAGCAGGCACTTTAGACTACTGAGCTATCTCTCCAGGCGCTGTTTTTTTTTCTTTTTTTTTTTTTAAGATTTGCAACTAAAATGTTTATTCAGGTTCATTGTAAACTATTTGCTTTGAGGCATTTTATCAAATACCAATCTATTAAATTAATCTTATTGGTCATTCTATTGATTTTTTCAGTAACTTTCATTATCTTACATGACATGCAAATGAAAATAATATTTCCTATGTCAAGATCTATGAAGTTAAATACATAGATTCATTGGTTTCTAAATTTAGCAAAAATAAAACCCCTTACCGCAATGGAGCCATTGCCTAAGTGAATACAGATGAGAAGATCAAAGATACCAAAATTAGAACTGAGGTGCTTTTATCCCAGATTCCATAGATTGCAAGTTAGATTACATAAGACATTAAGGAAAGTACTTCCTGTCGTAGTCTTTGTTATTTTATGCAAAATTTATCATAAATATGTAAATGAATCCTTACTCTCCATGGAAGACTGACAGAACACATCTTTCTTGCTCCAGAACTCTGACGATATGACTCAAATTTTAATAGTCTGTGTGAACCTTTTTGCCCTATGAAAATGATCCTCTTCATTTTGTTACAAGTTCTGTGTTCCTCCCTGTCTGCTAACTGAGCTTATGGAAAGTCAGGTATGCTGGTCTCCTTGTTGATTATCAAGAAATAATATGATTTACAGAACACAAGAACACATCGGTCTGACTGAAGTTCCTAAAATAAAGACAGATT
>PVJA010046526.1:0-15075 GCA_004027025.1 Myocastor coypus
GCGTTTATTCTACGGAGCTTTTTCCCTGGTCCCTAAAATAGCTTCTTTGAAAACATGTAATACACAGTTATATAATTTGTTACATGAAGTAGTATATGCGATGCATTAATGTATGTATACCAAATGCCATGCCTAATGAGATGGCCATGCTAAAAAATGACTTAAAACATATAAAAAAAGCATATGAAATGAAGAGTAAAGAGTTCCTGTTCATAATTCATGCTTGCATTTGTTTCTCTAGAAAGAAACCACAGAAACAGGTTTCTTTTGCATATTTCTTAGCAAATGTTACACACACATAATCATGTATGCATATTGCTTATATATATATGTACATATATATATATATATATATATATATATTATCTGTATATAGGTAAACACATAATACTGAATGTATTTATATGCACACATACACATAAAGCATTTAAAAACAAAACTAAATTATATCATACAAGTAGCTCCATTTTATCTTGTAGCTGCAAAGTTTCATAATACATGTGTTACACTTTAACAAATTCATATACAGGGATATTTTCATGTTTCTTTTTGTTCTTATTGATACAAAATAGGCTGCTCCAAATGTTACTGAGTAGATATGTTCACAGTAAACTTTAAATAACATATCATAGTTTGAAATGTTTCACTAATAAAAATAACAAGCTTGAAGTATAAATTTGAAACTAGTGAAAACATAAAAGACAAATTTGAAGAAAATCGTGAAATTAAGAAATGCACCATACATAAATGTTTAAAACTGTTTCAAATCATAGTGAGTCTAAGCATTACAGGATGCATATAATTTATTTCAAATGTCAATTTTAATTTGTTGATACAAATGGGCCTACATTTTAATATCTGGCACATACAAAAGCATTAACTATGAAACAATCATTTTTTCAGTGCGTTTTAAAATCAACAGCATATTTATAGAAAATATTCAAGAGTATTGTTCAATTAATAAGCATCATCTAATAGAGAAAGACAAAATGTTGTACCTGAATGTATATTTTTGAAAGGAACATTATTATTATTTATTATTATTGTTATTGTTATTGTTTGAAACAGGGTTTCACTATGAAGTTGGAACTGGCTTACGTCTCACTAAGTAGTCCAGACTGGCTCAAACTCAAGGTGATCCTCCTGCCTCTACAGCATTAATTACTGATAATAAGCCAAAACTGATTAAAATTTGGATTGTAGTGATGATGAAATCTAGTTTTAGCCCAATACCCTTAGTTCAGTTGAAAAATAATGTGTCTTCACGTACTGAAACTTAGAAGGGGCAGTTTTTGCAGTAATCGATAATATTGACAAATACCCGGTTGTTAAACTCTGGTGAGTCTTTTTATTTACCTGTAGTTTTAGTAAAGCATACATAATGTGGTTGTTTCATGGTGTTTCTCAATATGAAAAATGACATCTCTGAAGGGTCATGAAAACTTACTTAATGAAAATAGTCACGAAGAAAATTTTCATGAAACTATACTTGTTTTAGCAAATATGAAATTGACTGGAATTGCCACAGTTATTGTACACTGAAAAGATCACTTCACCAAAAACAGAGTTCAAATATTCTAACCTTCCTTAGCACTAATTTTCACCCCAAACTCCCTACCTCTTGATTATTCACAAAGTATATATTTTATTTCCTCAAGGAACTCAACATTGTAAAATTAGGAGATATTGCAGATAATGCTTGGAATTTTCATCCAGAATTAACTTCTGTTATTAGCAGTCACTATCTAAAACTATGAATAGCTAAATTATGCATTTCAACATAAAAATAATATGATAGGGACTGGGGAGTAGCTCAGTAGAATAAGTGCTTGCCTGGCAAGCACAAGGGACTGAGTTCAAGCCTTGGTTCTGCAAATTATGATAATAATAATAATAATAATGATAATAATAATGATATAAATGAAAATTAACTGTTGGATAAAGAGGTCATAAAGATTATTACATTCTTGTGACTATTAAGTGATAAAAATTCAGAATTATATATATAAAATTCTATTCATTATTTTTTTCATAATAAAACCTTTTTCATGAGACAATAAAAAAGACTAAGCACTAGGTCAGAGATTCTTTCCATCCATTAAAGGATGCAAATGATATGCTTTCCCCAATACAAATAAAATTACTAAAATAGCCAACAAGAGTATCCTCAGAAATGGCTTTCTTCTGCTTTTTGATATCATTTTGTGTATCTATGTGTAAAAATCATTGTAACTTGGATGAATCCATAAAATGTCCAACTCTTGCTATTGCATCTTCATACTTACATAAGTCTATTAAATCTAAATATTAAGATAATACATTGGAGAAATTCAGAAATATGTAAGCCCAATTTTTAAAATGGAGAGCTTCAACATAACTGGATCTGACATACAAACCATTGCAACAATAAGCTTCATGTTATAGGTTGTTCTTTAAAAATAAAGTTAAAATAAGTGTATAGTGGCTTTACTGTTAGTGTGATGATATGGGAAGTGAAACATCTATGTACAAATTATTTTCAATAGTGTAAATTCCAAACCATAAATTTATTACCAATATTAACTCCTTTATATATTTCCCTTCCTTTTCTCTTTTCTCATTTCCCTCATCCCAGTTGTTTCCTCTCCTTAAACAGCTTTTTTCCTTTAACAGTATCTTTTGTACTTTTCAGATTTTATCTACTCTATCAAATTGTTGTACTTAGGATACAGTATGATTTTTACACATATGGATCTGACTAATTCACTTATGAGTATGATCTCTAGTTGCATCCAATTACCAACAAAAGCCTGAAGTTTATATTTTGTATAGCTGAGTAATATTACATTGTGTAAAATCACACCACCCTTTCTATCCATTCCTCAGCTAATAGGCATATGGGTTGTATCCAAGTCTTAGGTATGACAAATTGAGCCACTATAAGCATCAGTGCATATATATTGTTGTCTGGTGATGTTTTCAGCTATTCTGGAAAAATACCAAAGAGAGGAATACTTAGATTTAGTGGGACCTCTAATTACATCTTTATAAGGAATCTCTACACTGATCTCCACAGTGGTTTTATCAGTCTACACTCCCACCAACAGTGGAGACGAGTTCCTTTTTCCCTACAGTCCCTTCAGCATTAGTTGCTGGTTAATCTGCTAATTGCTATTGGACTATGGAATGGAACAAGTATTTTTTCTACTTTTTAGTTTTTTGATCAGATTTGCATGTTTATGCAGGGTCTCACTCTACAGTTCAGACTCATAGTAATCCTCCTATTTTCAGGGTCCCCAGTGCTGGGATTAGAGGCGTGTACCACCACACTCAGTCTTGGTAGCTTATGGAGTATGCCCAGGGACAGTGCCTGTAGGGCATGTGGTCCCAGGGAACCAACCCGGTCACTATGCGTGCCTCAGCAGGCACTTAGTCGGTTGTGCTATTTCACCAGCCCTGTTTCTGGTAATCTGAACAACTGATTTGAAGATAAAAATATGCAATATAAGAATTGTTTACATCATTTTATTTACTGTAATTTTACTAAAAATTTTCCCCTTAGAGTAGACAAGCTGTGTTGATTTTATTCCAATATTTTTTCTATTTTTATGGGTGGGAGATGAGAAACTTGATTAGGCTTTTTCTAAAATGTATTTGTTTGTTGCAGGGTCTCACTATGCAGCTTGGACTCATGGTGATCCTCCTGCATTCAGCCTCACCAGGGCAGGGATTACAGGCATGCGCCACTATGCCCAGTCTCTGGCTGGCTCAGCACACCCATGGGGTGTCAGGGATTGAAATGTGGTCCCTGTGCTTGTCTAAGTTTGCTTAAGCAGGCACTTTAGTTTGCTAAGCTATCTTGCTAACGGAGATTATTTTAATAGCTAAGGAATTATTAATTTTTCACTTTTGATAATGAAACACTTTTATATACAAAGAAGTCACAGGGCATGAGATAGCATTGCACAATGGAAATATTGCTTCATTGTTTGAGGTCAGTTGCATACAGGGTACAGTAATGTAAACCACATCAGACTACTACTGCAAATCATCAAAACAAGGACATAAAATGTTTTCAGTAAGATCTTCATGTAAATTGTATTTCACGCTTTATATATTGTATAATACATTTTTGCAACCCAATTACCCTAAGAATTATGTTTAAATTCTTTGATTTCTAAGTTTTTTTAGGTCTATTCCACAAAGCATCCAACTTTTGCCTTTAATTATATTTATTGTTATTTTGTGAATGATGAACATAATACATCACTATTATTATTATTTTAGTCACCAATTGCACCTAGCTCTGTTTTATTTTTTTCCCAATGCTGATCATTGAACCTAGGTAACTGAACATACTAGACAAGTGTTCTACCACTAATCTAACTCCTTAACCATTATTTCACTTTTGTAAAATACATGAAATATTTTCTGCTATGGAATTATTAGCAATAAATTTCTGATTGCAATTTTAAGGATTTTTCAATGGTAAGGGTCAGGGAGATAGTTCAGTGGAGTAAGTGCTTGCCTGGCAAGAACAAGGTCCTGAATTTGATTCCTGGTAAGACACACACAAATTAAGATTTAAGTGGTTTAATATGAAATTCTGCAAATGTATCAATAGTAGCTTTTTCTAAGTTGATTAAAATTCAATACCTAGGGGGAGCTTGTATATTTCATTCAAATTTAATATTAGTTTTCAATCAACAATCATCTTCATTAAGACAAATTTGATATGATCAAAATTTCTGGAGTGGAGAAAGATTCAAATGGGTTAAGATATACTCAGAGAGTAGGAGGTTTTAAAACCAGAGATTAATGTGAATGAATAATTACTTATTATTTTTCTAATAAGCATTCATAGCTATATAAAATATGGTGCTTTAGGGAAAATGATAACATACAAAGATTTATAGAAAAATATTAAAAAGTCCTACTTTTGCTGCAAGTATGCCAAACTTTTTTTAAAAAAAAACTTTATTTATTTATTCATCTATTTATGTTATATCACGTTCTGGCTGGCTCAGCCTGCCCTGGGGGTGGGGCTGGCATAGCAGGTGGTGCCAGGGATTGAACCATGGTCCCTGTTTGGTTGCCTAAGCTTGCCTAAGCAGGTTCGTTAAACCACTGAGCTCTCACTGGCCCCAAAAAATTCTGCCAAACTTTTTAAAATTAAAGCCTTCAACTACCTACTGCTAAAGGTTAACCAGACTGGCTCCGTGACTAAGACCTTGCAGGCCAGCAAATTGGCTCACTATCATGGCTGGGGAGGGTTGATAGTGAGCCACCTCTTGGGGGAGACTGAGGACACATTAATTACTGACCTTGTGGTAGGGCTCTGCACAGGACAGAGCAAGACTGAACTTGTGCAGCTGAAAATGCCTGGCCTAATACAGCTAACTCCTGAGCATTGAGTAAGCTCTTAGGGACAAGGCCATCTTTGCTAGATGAAAGTTCTGTAACCCAAAGGCCAAGTGAGATGTCTTTGCACACGTAAGTTAGTTCATCAGGCTCCATCATAAAACATAAAGCCTGGTTCAGGGCATACTTGCATTGCTATAATTTGGCAGAAAAATTATTGCAATTATGAATTCAAAGAGGCCTATGCCAAATGGATGAATTTTTTAACCCCACTCACAAGTTGAGATATAAAAAAGTTGCTGTGGTCCAAAGTAAAATAGAAAGGTAGCCCTAAGAGAACTTGTAAATTCATCCAACACTGGATATTCATCGTATTCCTCCATGCATACATGGAGAATGGTAGAAACAGGATACATATGTAATCCAGAATTATTTTAGTATAGGCAAAGATCCAGAGCAAGTTCACCACAGTAATTTTTATGCTTTTTTTATCATGGTCAAATGTACTTCTCTCTTCCTGTTAAAAATGTAATAAATTTTTTCTTGTGGATATGGACTTTATATGTCAAGTTTCTGCCTGCAGCTAATTTTTATGACTGAATTACAAAGCTCTGAAAGCAGCATTTAGGCTGAAACTGCTGACAGCTCTGTAGTTAGTGCAGTGCTAATGATTACAATATGAACATAAGGTTTTGTTCTGTACTCAATGAATTTCACTATCTTAATAGAATGAACATTATAAAATAAGGAATATAATCAGGTTCATTATGTTAGAAAGACAAGAAATAAAAATGCAATAAGTATAGCACATTAGGCTTGTACAGATGCATATGTTTAGCAACATTTAGGAAGGAAATGACAGAGGATAAGCATTTTTAAAAGGAACAAATGTGTGGCCCTAAGATACTAAAAAAATTCATCAGACTGACTTTAGTTTCACTTTTCTGGCATCAGTCACCTATGTAAATGGTTTGAAAACTTTGCAAAGGGTTTAATCAATATTTCCCTTTCAGTGATTCACTAGATTTTTAGAGCCGAACTCCTCACTAAAATAAATCTTCGAGCTGTAGTATTTTCCACTAGGATCTGTTGATTTTACTTTGTGAATGATTGTGATATGGGCTGAAATAATTATGGCACACTATTAAATCCTGATGTGATATAAGTTAAAATTTATTTTACAGAATTAGTAAATCTGAGCAACAAAATAGTCCAAAGGTTAGCAAAAGGTCAGCGGGCAAAATTGCATTCGTTGCTCCTTTTTGCAAATACAGTTTCATCACAACACAGCCAAATGCTTTTATCCTATAAAGATAGTTGAGTTGCTGTAAAAGACATTACATGACACTGCTTAGAAATCATCAAATATTTGCTCGCATGCTGTGGAAAAAGTTTATTGATTCTTTTTATAAAAATATTTCTGGCATATGTTAGGTATATATAATGATCACATTCATCATAGGGAATTTGTACTTGTGAATAATTCTTGGTTCTTTTTTCCAACTCCTTACCCTTTCTTCAACCCCTTTTCTCCTCCTTCTTTACAGGACGCTTGTTTCCATTATTACACTTCCATTCTCTTTTTTCAAGAAAAAGGAAAAGCAAATGACTCTTGATATTAATTTTTCAATACACTGCCATTAATGTTAATAAATAATACCTCAGTTCATGAATGGTTCTGTTCATAAAAAATACAGTTCACAAGCAGAGGTGTTCAGCAATTTTCTTTCCATGTGCAAACAGTGTACTGGATGATGAACCCAATGACAAACATCTTCCCCATAATCATAGAAGGAATTAAGTTTGTGTATTGAGGTGTTAGCATTACCCTAGTTTATGGAGATGAAGAATCAAAGCTCAGAATTAACTAATTTTCTCAAGATTATGAACTAAAAGATTGCAGAATTCAAATCTGAACCTAGAACTATTCCCCAAATTACACTCTTACCATATTTAACACCTATGAATAATACTTCAATGTCCTCACGTTAGAAGAAGTAATGAGGTAGGTTCTATCTTATTAAGAATCATTAACTTATTAGAGAAAAAAATTAAGTCTACTTATCATCACCTCATGTTAAGCGAAGTAAACCAAATACGCAAGCTTAAATATAAAATTGTTTTCCTTATATGAGACAATATATAGACAAAGAGAAAAATGTTACTGCTTCATAAATGAAATAATCTGCTACAAGTTCTGCCAATACCACTACTGCTAATATATATTTATCTGTATATATATATATATATATATATATATATATATATATATATATATGTATCTGCCTGTCTGTCTAGATAGGCGTATGCTACGTTAGTAGAGTAAGTACTATTTTTACAAGATTTTCCCTCTATAAAAACACTAATCTCTCACAGCATCACTTTTGACAATTTTAGGCCTTTCAGAGGACTCCTGATGTTCTGATTACTGAACTCTCACCAAGTGGCTGCTTGTAGAATAAATATTTTAACTCACATTTCCTCATGCACAATAACATTTTACATATAAATAAAGAACAGGTTATTCAAATGTTAAATGCTCAACCAGTAAATAAGCACGTACTAAAGTATAACAGGGACAACTACAGGGCAAGATTAAGAGTAAAACATAATTGAAGAGGATGGACATGAGAAGTTTAGCAAAAAGCAAAAACAACTACTGATAGACATCTTTTAAAAATAAGTGTCATTATTTTCTTCAAAAAATTATGTTTCACATGGCAGAATAAATATTTTTCCCCAACATAAGATGTCTTCTCTGGTTCCATGCATTCTCCACTTCTTAGAATTTGATCAGCTCATTGGTCTGTCTCCTGGGAGTGCCTCTGATTTCTTGTAGCCACGTTTAATATCAGTTAATCCTCACTTATTGCCTTACAGGGTGAGCTGTCATGATTATACAACATCAATTTGGGAGTGTCCCAGAAAACACTACAGGACTACAGGTCATTGACCTTTGAAAGTATCATCTTCTATGAAAAAGAGTTAGAACTGAAATATGAAGAGACATATTTCTCTAGAAAAAGGGAGTCAGGAATGTAATATTCTGAAGGAGAAACAAAGGGAAGTGATCCTGCACATGTAGAAAGGAGAAAATAAAGTGGAACTTATGCAAATATCTAGTCTTCAATGGTTGTTAATCAGTTTTCAGCTGTGCCGCACATCTTGACCTGATTTGTGATCATAATTCATAGTGAAATATTTATCACACATTTTTTTGGCAGAGCTAAGTATAAACACATGTGCTGAGCTCCACCTCCAGGTAGTCTTTTGTCATTTTAATTTTGATAGCTTCCCTAAGTCGCTGAATTGGTCAGGATGCACTTAAAGTCATTAGACTCCCAGAATGCTGAGGTTAGAGATTATTCCACCATGTCTACCTTTGTATAAAAATTTAATCATAAATTCCGGTATATAATTAGCCCTGTTTGTAAAGGCACCTTCCAGTCAAGAAAATAAGTTCTACTATGGTATAGTTTTAAAAGTTCATTTCAAAAAAAATGGTGCTCTTTTATTTTTTTCCCCCTGGTGAAGTTTAAGGAAAAAGAATCAAGCACAGAATTTCCCATCAAAAAGGGAACTTGACAGAAACCAATATTGATTAAAAGCTTCAATTCTTGTTCAAGACTGAGAAGTCAATCAATTTTACCAAGAAAGGAAATGTTTTTATCCCAGGTAATGCTTAGCTTTTGACATGAAATGGCAACTGAAATATTTGGGTGTTATCTTAAAATGAATGCAACAATTCATTCCCTTCTCCTGGTCCACTTGAGCATCTCCCTTTATTATGCTGGGATAGTGTGGCTTGCACACTGCATTTCATTCTTCTAGAGGCCCTGCTTCATGATCATTTTGAAGATCTCAGTGAAATAAAAGTAACCAATTTGTGGTCTGTTACATATAAAATGCAAAAGCAAATCTGCCCTTGGATAAAAGGAAAGCATGCCCTATACAGGATGATTAATTTTCTGTTGTTAAAATTCTCATTTACGAAAATGAGAGGGTTCTGAAATTAGAGTGTAGAGGAAAAATGTATAACTAAAATGCTCATGTACTTCCTCTTTCTTTCACCTGCCACAGACTTATGCATTCATAATATTCCATGTTCTCATTTTTAAGGCAGAAGAGGATAAAACAAAGCAAGGAAGGAGAAATATTGATAGAATCTGTATTTGCATACTCTCTTTTAGAAGAATTATAGCTAAAATATCTGTGAGTGGATGAAGTTTTCTAGACTTCATTGTGGTGATAAGTAAATTTTCTAAATTTATTATATGCATATGAACCACCGTACTTTTGCAATTGAATAAAATAAATTGATCTCTTTGAAGAGGCAAATTATGCTCCAAAATGAAAATGGTGTACCAATCTCATGTGCAGAGAAAGGCTCTTAAGCACGAAACTATTAATTTTACATATTTTTATCACTCAGGAACTTGTCATCTCAGTTTCCAAGCTTGGCAAAATAATGTAATACCATACGTAGATAATGTTAGTGCTGCCAGATAAATAATGTACAAAAATAACCATTAATGATTTCAGCCTTTGTATTAACTCAAAGCTGCAAGAAAATGAGTTTTACAACAACCTTTATCCATTCTAAACTGAAATAAATCTCTTTTTAGAAATAGAATAGCTTCTTTCAAAAACAATAAAAGAAATGCATTTTATTCTTCTGTCCTTCCACAAGAAAGATAAGATTTTGATGAACGCCCTTCCAGGCATCTCTCTGTGCTTCTAGATTTGTAAGGAACTGTTCAATAATACTCATACTTTTCAAAATGTTACATTTTAAATTTTATAATAAAATGATGGTTTTTTGGCTACAATATTATATTTATGTTAACACATAGATAAATGCTAATGCAGTCACACGTGTATGGCAGAGTGAAATTACAGAAAAGTTTTATTAATCTCTAAATCTTACTCCCATTATTTTTTTGTTTCGTTTGTTTGTGGACTTTTTGTGTGTGTGTGTTTGAGACAGTCTCGCTATGCAGTTCAGGCTGGCCTTGAGCTCACTTTTATAGCTTCTTGGTGGAGTGGTTTTTATTATTATTATTATTATTATTATTATTATTATTATTATTATTATTACTATTGGCAGCTTAGCCTGCCATGGGGGTGGGGCTAGCACATCACGTGGTGCTGGGGTTGGAACCACTGTCCCTGCCATTGCCCGAGGTTTCCTAAGCAGACACTTTAGATCGCTGAACCATCTCACTGGCCCTCCCATTGGGTTTTGAAGTATCATTCCCCTCTATTCCTAACTCTAGGAACCTGTTGTTCTTTTCTACATTGGCTATTCCATAATGTTGTAAAGATGGAATTATATGTGATCTTTTTAAACTGGAGTAATTCAGCAAGGTGCCCTTTGCGTGTGTCTTTATCGTTGTATGTATCAGTAGTCTACAGTTTATTTTGCTGTATGTCATTCCTTCTTGTGACTTTGCCACAGATCATCCATCCACTCAGCCAATGAAGGCTATTTATGCTTTTTCTAGTTTTTAGCACCTTTGAATATTACTGATATAATCATTAGTGTACACATTTATGTGTGAAGATAAACTTTCATTTCTCTCTGGTACCAAGGAGTGGGTTTTGGTGTCATATGGTATCCACATGTTTAACTATGTAACAGGCAAGATGCATTTTAAACACCAAACCAAACACAGATAAAACGTCAAAAGTATAAATAGAAATCACTTTGTTACTGGTACATTTTAAAGCCACTGTTTAGAAGTGTATTTATATAGGGTTGGTGATGCAACACAATTGTCTTCAACTCAGAGGGAAGAGAAAATTCTTTTATGCAGTATCTAATACCAAGCATCTTAGTTTTATATAAGAAAAAAATGAGTGGCTATTTCTGTGTTTTCCTCATGCCACAACTGAATTTCTTAAACCCTCGCTAAAGATTTGGAAAGTTAAAGATTAAAGTGAGATAAGAGTTTGTGCTCTTTGACAATTGGCTCCATTTTTGTTAATGTCAAGACCTCACATTTCATTTTATGCCAACTACAAAAATGAGATTACAAGAACAACGACAAAAATTCACTTAAATACATATAAACACCATGGTGGAGATTTGAAAGAGGGGCAGTTCTCTGTAAGGAAAGCAATGAACAGGAAAAATTGAGAAGAGGATTCTTGCCATGCGTGGTGGCACACGCCTGTAATCCCAGTACTCGAGAGGCTGAGGCAGGAGGATCGGTGTGAGTTCAAGACCAGCCTGGGCTACAAAAGTGAGCACAAGCCCAGCCTGACCTGCATAGAGAGACCCTGTTCCAAAAAGACAAAAAAAAAAAAAAAAAAAAAAAGAGAAGAGGATTCTTGACTTGATATTTGAAGCCCAGTGTGGAAGCTGCTGGAGAAATGACAGAATGATGGCTGTTTTAATCCTCCAGGTCATTTGAATGTAGAGTTGTGTAGAATCCAGTATGATACAACATATATTGGTGAGACCCCATAATTCCTGCCTTGCAAGAGCAAGTATTCAGGACCACATATTCCAATGGTTATTGCCCTCGAAGAAGGAGGCCCAGCTCTACTTCCTAATGTGGTCAATAGAAATTCTGGCAGAGAAAGTGTAATGAAGCAAATAAACACTTTTCATTGTTTATTTTTCAGATATTCATTAATAGCCTACAATGTGACATTGTTCCTGGCATTGTAGACACCTTGATAAGCAAAAATAAACAAAAATATGTTTTCCTGGAGCTAATGTTCTAAACATCTAAATAAATGATTTAGCACTGGACATTTGTGTTTTGTTGTAAGATCTGACCTAAGCCTAGACCAAATTCTGCATTGTAAGAATATTTAAAAATATTTTTAAAATATGCTAACTTGAATTTAAATAATTTTTCAGGTCGGAGTTAACTTCTTGGGGCACACTGGGCATTTAGACATTTATAAGTGCAAGAAGTTGCCAATTAACTTCCATCTTCATTTTATGGGTTAATGAATCATATCTGTATGTTAACATGCAAGCATCTATTTACCTGTTTGTAAAGTCTCTCATTAGAGACCAATTGTGTCCTTTTTCTAGGTTAATATAATAGTTTGTTAATTAGTTTTTCCAGTAGAAAATTTGGAAAAGGAAGTGATTAAAATGATTTACTGATGTGACATTTGTGTTTTACATTCATATGTTGTCCGTTTTTCAGAAGAGGTCATATTGGTGTTAATTTGTTCATAATTTGTGATCACTTCTAGATATGAACAAGATGGAATGCTTGTAACTCAGTAATACTGTTTGCCAAATGGTTTCCTGCTATTAATTGTATACTAACGGCTCATTTATGGTACCTCAAAAATGGACAGTGAGATAGCTCAGCAGTCTAAAGCATTTGAGTACACAAGCTTAGGCAAACTTAGTCAAACACACAGAGTACCCTCATTTGGTCTCTGGTACCACATGCTATGCCAGCCCCACCCCCAGGATGGGCTGAGCCAGCCAAAAAAATAAAAAATAATAATAATTCCCCAAATGAAATTTAATAGAGTAGGTATGACTTAATCCTCAAGCATTTTACCCAGGTAAAGAAGAAAAGGCATGTGCAGGCAATAGTTCCAGTTACTATGGAATCCCAATCAAGCTGACATAAATTTGAAGAGAACTCATGTGTTACTGTACCAATAGCATTGATTTACACAATTATTTTGCGTCACAGATATGGCAACACCAAGCAACCACAAAACAAAAAGTCTGTCAATGTAGATT
This sequence comes from Myocastor coypus, assembly GCA_004027025.1. Taxonomy (NCBI): domain Eukaryota; kingdom Metazoa; phylum Chordata; class Mammalia; order Rodentia; family Myocastoridae; genus Myocastor; species Myocastor coypus. The sequence continues at coordinate 13,067 of PVJA010046526.1, forward strand.
CAAAAAATGTGTGACGGTATAGATAGGACAGGTTTTAGAAACCAGCCCAGCATTGTTGAACAACAAAGCCAGTGTTTGAGTTGTTGAAGTGATTAAAAGTCTCCCCTGTGTTGATTTGGCAAGACACTTGAGACAGAGCAGGTTGCTTTGTGCATTTCAAAAGAAAGGGGTGTGTAATTATTTACTGTGATAATCTCCAGACTGGGATCTCTTTGAAAAATTAAATCCTATTTATTTTTAACCAGAAGTAAGGAATTTTTTTTACAGTTTAAGTATAGTGGTATAAGCTTTTATTCTATTTAGCGACCTATTTCTCATATCAGATTTTTCAAGGCTCCCTGCTATTCTATAAACACTAGAAGTCAGAGAGAGGGTCTTGCCTTTTTATTGTAACTGGGTCACTGTCTTCAATATTTCTGCACTGTCTGCAAAGGGTGGTGAGAAATATTTGGGCTGATGCATTTAGGAGTTTGTTATTTTAGCAGGTTCCAATTCAGAAACATGGATTCAAAATATGAGGAACGTTTCTTATGACTTTTCAGGTAATTTAGTTTCTCTGTGCTCTATTTATTTTAAGAGCCTCTTCTATCCTACTTTCTGTCTTTGCCTGCCCTTTTCTAGAGCTTTTAACCCTTTACTTTCCTTATTTTCCTTCTGGAAAGTAAAAATAAGGATTAGAAAAGGTAATATGTCTTCCATAGAGACATACTGGTACAGCTATGTACTTCTCAGGTACTGTTTCTAAATTTAGGAACATTTAAGAAGACATTTTGTAATCTTTAAGAAGAGATACACCATACTTAGGCAAATACCAGATTATCACTCCTTTTTAATACAGGTTTTGTACGCTAATTTTTCAAATTGTCCAGGGCAGTATACTTTTTACCAAATCACTTATATTTTTATTTCACCTAGAGATATGACTTAATGTAACTTTAATGTCTTACTTTGTTGTCACTGAGACACACTGACTGACAGGTGCAAGTTAAAGGATGAAAGGCTTCTTTTAGCTCACAATTTGTAGACGTTTCATTCCATAGTCCTCTGGCTCCAGGGGCGGTGACATGACAGAGGGGAATGACAAAGGAGAAAGCGTGCACAGCATGGTAAGCAGAAAGCAGGGCAAGATCAAGGAAAAACATGGAATAGACTCACTTAAGCCACACCCCCAATGATCCACCTCTTCCAGTCAGGATTCACCTCTCCCATAACATTTAGGTATAATCTCACGAAAAGATGTATCCATTAATGAGTACAGTGCGCCCATGGTACAATCACTTTCCAAAATCCCAACCTATGTGTGTTTGACTTTTTGAAGAATACCTGCATATAAATCACAACTGTGAACAGATCTCCCTCTAAGATTAAAACTCTCCCCTTTTAGACTATTAATCAAGAGGAAGTGAATTAGGAAGGAGAAAAAGAGAGGATAATACAGGGATGGATATTATCAAAGTATACTGAATATGTACATGAAAATGAGAATGTAGAATAATATTCAGTATAATTAATATGCAGTAATAAAAATTTTCTCTTGTATAGTAGCTATAGAAAAAAAGGTAACATGGGAATCTACTATCAGCCAATGATTTCAGTGACAACATTATCTCATTCACCTAATAATCACAGAAGTACTTTGAGATATAGAGTGATGAATACTTCATATTTTGACTGTCAGAGTCATGTGACTCCAAGCTGTACAGCCTTTATATAGAGAGAAGGCAAAAAGCAGTGTTGATCAAGAGATATTATGTTGGACCATGGTCCCTGCACCCGCCCAAGCTTTCCCAAGCAGGCACTTTATGTACAAAGGATGAATCAGACATTGGTCTCAAGAACCTTCAAAAGGTTCAGCATATTGATTATAGCACAATGTAACGCTAAAATTATGTTTGGAATACATGTCACTCTTGTCTTTTTGATATGTACTGCTCCTGGTGTAAACTCAGTTACTGTCATTCTCTCAAGAGTAGTACTTGAAAATAAGAGACTGGGCCAAAAACCATATT